>CM076670.1:9026031-9121610 GCA_038496675.1 Rachycentron canadum | reverse complement strand
TATATATATATATATATATATAGTGAATTGTGCCAGGTTATCCTGTACAATACTTGAAAGTCAAAGCTGAAAGGTGAAATTAAAAGAAAAAGGGTTTTACAGATTTCCCACACTTCCTTATTCTACCTCGCTGAGAACTGCAATCTCAAGGGCAGTCTAAGACAAGGGCAGTTTCTGCTTTACGGACCCATACTGTATATTCAACAATGGATCTACACACTAAATGAGATGGAAGGGAGAGAAATGCTGAAGTCACCTTCTAGAGAAGTGCTGAGCACTGGTGCTTGATATAAAAAGACTCCCAATGACAATTTGCACACATTAGCCACTACCAGGCTATCAGGCTGCATGAGTGTGTGGTGCCAAGTATGGAAGGGGTATAAAAAGGACATTGGCTCAAAAAGTACCCTAGTGAGCAGATTTCTGCTGGAGACGTAAGGCCACTGGATGTAAACTAAACCCATTAGCAGATTATATCTATTGATCATTCATACAAAATATGAGCAAGAGTGAAATCACATTTTCTGTGTATGACAGTGGCCATTTCAGTTTCTAAAAGGCTGCTTAAATGCAGCATAAATTCAACACAATTTGTCGTCATACTGCAGTCAGGACCAATATACACACACACAATCACACCCCATCTTCAAAGTGGATTTCTCACCTGCTGTGGCATAATGATTTGGGCAACAAACTCAAGTGATGTCCTCCTTGTTTAGGCTCTAATTAAATAAGCCTAATTGAGTCTCAGCAGATAAAGGTACCATTCAGTTGTGAACAGTTATTGTTATACGTTTTTGCTCAGTTAGTGCTGCAGCAAGGCACTTGTGTGTATGTTGTCAGAGACGTTTACAAGGTATTACAGGACTAATGCAGTTACATCTATGGAGTGCAATTCATTAGAAAGATAGGGGAGCCAGACATTAAAATTAAAAGCCAGGTTCTTTGCTTGAGTTTGACATATACTCATAAATGTAGACAACAGTGACACTGACTCCCGACTTCCAAATTAAATCGTGTTTGTTTCTCCTCTGTAGCACCTACACATTGTCAACAGAAACTTAAGTATGCCTCTTCGATCGCTCTTTTGTTTGCTGAATGATAAAGTGTACACAGGACACCAACCTTCAACAAAGCCGTTTTTTGAGGTGAGATGTTGTTGCCAGATATTGATACTGTTTGTACGTTAGCTAACAGCTTTACAGCTTTAAGCAGACATAGTTTGACAGTGTATCCATTATAGATATGTCGGTATTTACAAAGTGGGCTGTAAAAATGCTATAAACCTTCTAAAAAAAATAATGACATTAGTTACATTAGGAAGTTAACACAAAAGCAACAGCTTTAGATACTGTTTTATGTCACTGAAATCACTTTTGACTCTGACATTATTTAGTAACGACAGAGGTATTTAATGTTGCATTGGACTTTCCAAGTGAAGCCATAAAAACATAAACCTTTCCGGACACATTCTGGCTTAAACTCTGTGGTTGCTGCACTAGGATTGGATTTGGTCTGACCCTTTTCTTCCCAAGCGGAACAAGGCTTTTCACCCTGCGGTTGAGGTTATTCTTTTGGGAAAATCCCTGCAGGCCATAATAAGATATATTTGTTGGACGTATTTGAGTGGATACAATCTTTTCAAAGAGGCTGTCACAGGTCACTTGGGGTGGCAGCGTAGTGGAGAAGTGTGTGTCAAGACGTATTGTTGTTGGAGAATCCCTCCCCAGCCAACGGTGCCGGATTATGGAAGTGTGGGAATTTGGGGCAGGCGTCTTCAAGTAAGACACACTTTACACCCTCCCCCCCACCACCACCACTTTAAAGATTATTTTTTCCCAGTTTAGGAATCAATCTGATTCTCGATACTCCTCCCCAGATAAGATTTCAGCCAGCACAAAAAACAAGCCACAAAGCATTACCCATGGAGTGTGACAGTATGTGCTTATTTTTTTCTGCAGCCTGAGCCAAAGCCATTTTTTCCCACCAAACCATAGCATATAATTCAAAATTGAGGGACACTGATTAAAGCTCTTTCCACGCTCAAAAATCCAGCATAAGTGAGGAAGAAGATAGGGGAATTTAGTAGGGTTAGGGTGCTAATCATGTTAATCATACAGCACTCTTACTGCTCACAAGGACATCATTTGGAATTGACTTGTTTCATGGCTTGCTAATGCATAAGATGGCCTAGACTGAATTAGGACTTACTGTTTGATAAAGTAGTAAGGTGATTAATAAGGAAAATATTTCCATACCCACAGTGTAAGGTGAGTAATGAAAAGCTTAAAGTGGTAACATATACTGTACAAACAGCTTTTGACATGTAAACCAGAATATGGGGTTACAACAATTCCATCTTTTGTCCAAGGTTGGTGTTATGAGTCATGAACATGTGTGGTAAAAACCTTTCTTAAATTTTTTTTTTTAATGAGTTTGTTGATTCAGAACACATTAGTGCGGAAACATTGTCCGTTGTTTACAGTGCTCTAAAAAATTGCCGCAACCCTAGTTAATACATCCGTTCAGAGTCGACCTGAATCCTCTTCAACAAAATGTTCTGTTCGGCTCCTGTTCAACTGACGTGTTCATTTTTTTTTCCTTTGGCATGGGAGAGGGAACTGTTAATTATGCTTTTGTTTTCACACAAACAAAATTACTCAACCAAACGTAAGAGCTCTTGATTAACAAAGGCAGGCAGTAATTCCATTTTGTGCCAATTCAATGACGGCATCTGTTCTATTTTTCTCTTTTCCTCTCTCTGTTTCTCTACTCTCGCCCGCATCATTGTTGATTTCCTTGCTCCACTTACAAGGTTCGCCTTATGGTGTGGTAAAAAGGTGTACTTTTACGATCTAGCACCTTGTGATTGACGGGTTTTAAATCTGAGCCCACCCTTTGCTTTATCAGCTACCTGCAGCTTGGTTAAACTATCTCAAACTTGGACATGGACTGAGTTGCTTTACTCAACACTCCATCCATCATTCTGCCCATAAAGTTTAGCAGAGGTGAAACTTGTCCCTACATTAAATCTATAAATTAATTGTATATTTAATTTACTTCTACAGCATTGTTTTGGTAAAAATTATACATTTTATTCTTAGTTTCCACTTATGTTACTGCTTCCCCCTCTGTTCTGCTCTGTTTTTTTTTTTTTTTAAACTGCTGCACACATGCCTGGACACTGTTGTCAGCATATAGATGTCTCAGCACTGCCATGGGTGAAATACTTGGAATAGTTAAGATGCAAGTAAAAGGATGTCTCTAAACATTAAGGGCGTAAGGTTTCATTCATGACTGGCAGGTAAAGCCATTGATTTCGAGGGCACCAAGTAAGACAGCAGAGCATGCAGAGTGTAAAAGCACATGTGCATCACTGCTGGGAAAAAATAATAAACGGCAAATGAGACGTCTGAATTTTTTCAAAATGCCCTCAGAGAATCTAAACCCTGTATTTATCCCATTGATACATCCCAGTGCTGTTTGGCACATATGTTGTCCAGTCTAAATAAGATTAGGTTTTCCCCTAGAGCTTCCTTTGTGCCAGATTTCCTAAATAAGCCCCCTGGCACCTGCAATGGGTAGATATTGCTTAAGTAATCCAATAATGGAAAACAAAATGCTCCCCACTTCCGTCTAATAAAGCACACAGTAGGGTAGGGTGAGTATCACCTTCCTGAGTCGTTTTTTAAGGCTTCACAGACTAGTGAACTTGGAGTCAACCCTCAAATTGGTTTAAAATATGGCGTGTATTTGGACTGATATCTGGGTATTTTGTGATTGCCCAGACTGGAAAAGACTCCTGAGGAGCTCAAATATGAGCGTACGTCCCAATTATATGCCTGGGGCCGCAGTTCTTTATGTTCCGAAGCCTTAAACGAACTGCGTTGAGAAAATGTTAAGTGGCAAGGCATGACTGCCTTCCAGTTTAGGTTTACAAATGTGTCTGTGCAGGACTTGCAGGTCAGAACTAATCCTGTTGTATCTAGCAGAGTGCTGGATCCATCTATCTCCACTAAGGACACAAATGTATGTTTCAATCTTCATTCTAAAATCAGTAAGGTAGTTAACTTAGAAAGAGGATACTGTCAGTGAGCCCCCTCATTTTGTGTGTGCATGTGTCTGTAGATGTGCTGTATGTGTAAAGGCAGAGGAAATATCTTTAAAAAAACACCTCAGATGTGAGGTTGTGTGATCTGTGACAAAATTTACCCACACAAGGGTTTTTGGAGAACTAGAACATCGGTGACACATTTTTACTAATGTGGTCCTGTATACTGCAGTTAAGGGAAGTGAAAAATAAGTTACTTTAGTAAATCTGAGCAGTAAAAGTGTTGCTGCACTGAGGAAATTATGCTTCACTTTAGTTCATTAGTTGATTCTACAGGTATAGAGCCTGCTAATGAATATTACTGTGAATGTGCTACAGTTGGCTCAAACAGCTAATTCCAATTTACTGTAATAGAGTTTTAAGAGGAACAGGCACACTCCAACACAAAGTGGCATTAAGTCGTCCTATCTTGGTGCCTCTAAAAGGTAGTTCAGTAATTTGCTGAACAAATGCAGTCTCTTTTGAGAAAACTCCTAAAACCTGAGGGCAGACAACGAGGGACCATCTAGTATCCACTAAAATTTTATTTTACCCTCGCTGCCTGAAGGAGCGAAATAGGAATGGACTGTGAAATACTATCCAGTGTGTTCCCTTCTGTGATGATGAACGTTGGAACGAAATATAGAAGAAAAAGGTGAAGGTGCAAAAAACTCTCTTAACCTGAGGTTCGTGGCACTCTGTCTCAGTGAAAAATGGCATCCTGTCCCCCTTTGCCCTGCGCTGATTGTTTCTTCCATAAATCCCCTTTGAGATTGTATAATTAATTGAATGCTGCTTATTTGTCATTAACAACCCTCGCCTAATGCCTGAGATTATGAGGAAACCATTGTCGAATCAATCTATTAATCATCAGGCCTCTTTTTTTCCTCCAGAAAAACCTTCACAGATGAACAATCTGAGCCGTTCCTTATTCTGAATGACAGCGGATAACTAGTTGTAGAATTCAAAGTCAACATACTAGTGTCAAGGTACAGCGTTTCATAAAATGTTTTTCTTTTAACTCTTGAAATCCTCAAGCAGAGTAAAACAACAAACATTTCCTTCGTGGATAACATGATACTTTATGCAATGGGGAAAATAAGCACTTTTCTCCATTCATATCATGAAAGACAGAACGCACACCTGCAATTTTCATGTATCACTACAAAGCGTGTAACTATCTTGTTGACATTCTTGGGATGCTTTTCAGATTGATTTTTGGTGTGTCAGTTACTCCCTTGAGGACTGTGTTGGAAAGCCTTACACTTGCATGAAGGGAGCTTCCATTTGGTTGGAATTTGGAGGGAATTTGATAGAAAGTGCTGGGGAAACTGTATCCAGGTCAGAAATGGCTGGAGTTCTTCTTGAAAAAGTCTCCGCCTTGTGTTCCTCCAAGCCTACTATCCCCCACAGACATTTTTTATGGCTATTGCTGCTGGGGCAGATTGGATCAGCCAAGCAGAGGGCATGCAACAGAGATGTACGCCACTTCTGGCAAGGCACCCCAACTCTCCCTAGGCCCCATGTCATTCATAAACATGACGGATTAGCTGTGATATTCCTCCATTTACAACATAAGCGAAGGGAGTGGGAGGAAGAGAATGAAAGCAGAGAGAGTGTGTTAGTGTCGGATGCCCCTTAGGGGTAGTGCTAAAATGGATGGGTAAAGAGGGAGATGAAAAGAAGAGATGAAGAAGGAAGGGCGGAGAGTGGGCCTTTCTGTAAAGGCCTGGCTGGGCAGGCAGCAAGGCAGGCAGAAAGCCAGGCACAAAGCTCCATTTACGCTCAGATGCCCCCCCCCACCACCCACCAACCCTTCTTGCTTTACAGGCTACATGTCAGCTCAGGCAGATGTACTCTTCTCAGTAAAGCTCACCTGCGGGGAAGGTGGAGAGGGAGAAATTTCAAGACCTCTTCCACCTACAATCATGTCTTTCTACCACACTGCCATTGTCTTTTACATACTGACTTTGTCTGCATCAATTCAGTCGCGGCTCATCTGAAACTTAAAAAGATGCTTGATGTTAAAGACTCTCCCTCTATCTGTCTTTGTCTGTCTCCCGCCTTCTTTCCCTTCTGTCCCTCACCCTCCCTCTTCAGGATTTCACTTTGCATATTCCATTTGCTGGTTGTTACCTTGAGCAATGATTCCATTTACTTCCGACAACAGTGTCCCATTTATTTAGAGTTGGGGAAAGGAGGAACAGGAGGAGGGAAAAAAAAAAAAAATTCTGTTCTTGTCGTCTTATCTGCCATCAGCATTTTTTCTGTTATTAGGAATATTCAAAGGAGGAGGGAGAAAACTATTTGACAATGCTTTGAGCTATTTTCCAAACACAGCTAACATGGATGTCGTTTATTCTCCACAAAAAGCACCTTAGAAAGCCTCGTCTTTTCTTTTTTAATTTTTTTTTTCTTTCATCTTTTCCTTAACAGTCCATCAACCCTTATCTGATTCTCTTGAGTGCATTAAGCATTCACAAATAAAGAGGACGTGGCAGGGAATATATAAACAACAGACTTCTCCTTCGAGACGCCTCCATTCTCACCGACACTCCTGTCACGTTGAAGCATATACTGTCAGACATCTGTTCTGTTTTTATATTTCAGACTTATTCTTTGTCTGTTTACCCTCTTACCACCCACTTGGGATGACTCTATGATGCTTGATGTTTCAAAGTTTAATGAAGTATATGACTGTTTTGTTTTTTCTTTCAATAAAACTAAACTATTTGGATTGATTAATTTGTTTTTTTTCTGTGCAGGGGCAGCTGAGAAAGGCCAAGGCCAGAAACAGGAGCCAGCGGGGGCTCAGGAGAGTATCAGCAACCAGGTGAGTCTTTCTACCAGGAAGGAAAAAAGACAGAAGGCAAAACTGTGAGATACTGAGCTGCTTCATTAACCTTTATGTACTATACATTCAGAAGCAGGCGGGTAAGTTGGATCAAATGCACATTTCTAATGGATTATAACGTGAGAAAAAAACAATCTGTATGTTAAAAGATACTGTTTATGATGGTTAATGTGTTTATCTGGAGATGTGTATTGTTTCACAATGAAAAAAAGCATATCAGAAGTCAGAATGCTAATAGAAAATCCTCTGAGCTTCAATCACTCTGAGCATTTTCTGCATGGGTCATGTCTCTGGACTTTTCCATGTGATCATGGTATCATCAGACTCAGACAAGTACTCCAGGAGACGTGTGGTATAAATGTCTGAGGAAATGTCTCCATGCAAGTTCACGTTTTCCCTGAGAAAGGGAAAACCTAGCAGTTTAATAATTTATATAGCTAAAAGCTTGCTACAGGAGAGGGGACTATAGAGATTATTCATGCTTGCTAACGTCCTGCTCAGATGGCCCCGTGGCTCTCAAGGAGCCCTAATGGAAAACGGGGGTTATATTGGGCTTTTCAAATTTAGCATTCTACCCAAAAGTGACTGTGTGTGACGATGGGTGTCACAGCAGGCAGTGGGTGGCATTATTTTATTATGGAAATTGCTATATTGGGGCCACATGTTTTGAGATGTGACAGCTGGTTTTAAAGAACCTGAAACTTGCAATGAGAACATGTAAGTTTTTGTGCACCTTTCTCTTCATGCAACCATAAAATATCTCATGAGCCACTGAACTCATCTTTGCTCTGCCGAATGTAGAATGTATAGACAACTAATTGCACCCAAAAATCAATTCTTCCCACATCATTTTTTTCTCAGTCCAAAGTTGTTTGGTTATAATTAGTGAGCAGCCTTACCCAGCTTGAAAAGTTTCTCAAGATCATTAGATGCATTAAGGATGACCCTGCAGTACCCAATTAATCTGGTAGAAAATGACTGAGTGTAGCTAAGATCAAAGCTACTAACATTAGCACCCCTCGACTACCTGGCTCAGACTTGCACACTCCTCATTTTATGACCTTATGTCCCATCAAGACCAGCCAATTGAATATTCCTTCATAAAAATTATGTGCTGCATCATGTACTGAGCACAAATTCAGATCAAGGTTCTTAAAGCTAGAAGATGACAAAAATAGGTAATGTAAACAATGAATAAAATTTGTGATCTTATGATCAGTGTAAAAATACATTTTCAGTGGATGTAGTAAATGTTAGTATGTGAACTAAGATGGTGAACTTCTTAAACTTTATATAGAATCTAAAGTGTGGCAAAAGACTCGGCCTTGTTTCCTTTTACAGAACACACAATCTATTTAATGACAAATTACTAAATTATATTTACTGTATTTGTATGTGTGCCTTTATACATGATCACATCAAAGATTGTTTGGCCCGTCTTGACTGTATTTTTTAAAAATTTACTGTTTCACTTTGCACTATGAAACACAATTTGCATTTTAAAACCACTAAGCGCCGAATTACGCCGTTAGCACTGTGAGGTCACTGTGGAGTACAATGGCATGTAAGACCAGTAAAGGGAAAAAACACACACCTCATTTGTCTGAATCAATAATTATTAATTTAGGAGGCTGTGTTTACTTTTATCAAAACAAATACAGAGTCGCAGCATGTAAAGTGTTATCTATCATGTTCAGAGTGCAAGTCCAAGTGTCTTTGTGGATCCAGCAGATGTTTGTCTCACGCTTTGCAGGCTGTAAAGTCTAACATCCATCTTGTTGGCAGCAGTTTTGTCTTAAATCACCCTGCATACTATCCAGATACTGATAAGTGGTTGTGGGGTTGATTATGTTTATTTATTTATTTATTGTATTTCTGAGAGGAAATCAGTTTCTAAGAGGAATTCCGTTTTCTTAATTACAATAATGAATAACTTGTCATCCTGTGCTCCATTTTTGTGACGTATGAGAGAGTCAAGTTGGGAATTGCGGAGAGAGTCGCATCAAGTCAAACAATAATTCTGTCTATGAATATTTTATGAAGCATCTAAGAAAATAATTGATAGTCTGCGAAGGTGGTTGCCGTCAGTCACTGTTTGTACTGGCATGCTGCGGTGAGATGGGGAAAAAAGCATGTCGGTTTCTGAGAAAAATGTGCCGCAAAGAACATTTAATGACTATTTATTCACAAGAAAAATGCTAGTAGGACTAGTCGACAGTGACAAGGGAAGACAAGATGAATAGTCCAAAGCATTGTAAAAGGATAAATCGGCATCAATTGTGCCTCACAGAAGACTGGCCATTTTGATCATACAATTCCCTAAGAGCTAAAAATGCCGTTCCAAGAAGTTTAGAATATCTGTTTTGTGCTTACAAAAAGAGTTAAGCTCCTACAGTGAGTCAGCATGTTTCCACAGCACCATTTCTTTGAGGAAAAATATATTTTTCGAACAAAATTGAGTGTTCCATGTGGCAGCCCAGGTCTTGCCATTTATAGAGCGCCCGCCAGTAAACCAGAGAATTGTATGGTAGCTGCTGGCCCCCTACTCTCCTTTTCGCAAGCCACTGATCACAAGCACAGTAATTTTACAATGGTCACTTGCTTCATCCCCACTGCATCCCTTGCTCCGACAGTCCGAGACAGCTGACACAGCATTTATCTTCCGAGGCAATTTGAGCACGCAGTCCAGCTTTTGTTCATCGTTCACTCTGTTCTTGTTAAAAGGAAGGCATTATATATTTAGAAAATGGTGCAGGAGGAGAGCGCTGATGTCGCTGTGTAGGATTGAGCATTCTTTTTTTTTTTTGGTCTTTTTATCAGTTACTCCAGTTTTCTACAGGTTTTTGGCATGTAGGCAGGTCCAGGCAGTTTACGTTAAGCAGTATTTTATGGACGTCAGTTAACTTAGAATATAAATTGAGCAGCTGTGGAAACAATTTTCCTCATAACACTGATGAGGAGCCGAGTGTGGCTACATTGTTTATGAAAAATGACTTATCGTGTTGCAGCCCTTTCATTGTATGTGGAAAGATCTGTCTCAGCTACATGGCTTTGACCGTGCCACTGCACCATTCCATACAAATGGAAATGATGCATTCTGTTTTTCCGTCACAGGAGAGTGGCTTCCCATTTTCCACTCCCACTGTCAAGTTGTGCACAGCTGCATAAGTTTGCAGGCTTGTGTGTGGGGCACGGGAAATGGCTGTTGACAGCATAATGGGAGTATGAGGATGCAATATAAATCCTTAATCATGCCTGAATCATGAACTGCAGCACTCAAATGCACACATCATTCTGCTGCAAACACTGCTGCCAAAGAGTCTTGTTTTTTGCTATATTTTCAGTTATTTCTAATGTTTATTTAAGGTTAAAAGATTTTTAACTGTACTAGTGACAGATAATCATGTTTGATATGATATGCAAATATCTAACAGAGATCAAACATCAGTTCACTGAAATCATTCTCTCGCCGTGACACCTGCTATGTGCTGCTGCTTTTTTTCCTCAATCCTTTTGTCTTTCACAATGGCCAAACAGATAGAGACCACCTTAATTCAAAGACATGAGTCATGTGAGCCTGGTCATCTCATAGTTATAGGACCAGTGTGTCGGATTTAGGGAATCTATTGTCAGAAATGGGATAGAATATTAATAATTGGGTTTTTGTTAAAATATAATCACCTGAAACTAGGAACTGTGTTTTAATTAGCTTTGAATGGCTCTTTGCATCTACATTGAGAGTGGGTCATTTTTCCTTGGAGCCCTACAATAGCCCAGACCAGGCAAAACCAAAGCTAGCTCTACAGAAGACCTTTTTTGTTTTTATGTTATTTGAAGGCTACCGTTGGTTCTCCAGCACATTTCGAAAGAGAGTGAAGAGAGTGGTGTTTAGTTAGTTGCAATCTGCAATTTCACCGCTAGATGCCACTAAATCCTACACTCTGGTCTTTAAATCAAAACAGAGGGCGCAAAAAAAAAAGAAAAATGTTATAAGAAAACCTGTACCTCATGTCGTGGCTTGGCAGCTTTGACTTGAAACATCATTACGTTTCAGAATTCGCCTTTCATGCAAATTGCTTCTCTAAGCCTGGAAGTTCATTACTAATGGTGCTTCCCATCAAGTTGGAGGCCCATCCGAATACTAATATCCCCCAGTACTTTGGATTTGTCACCTCGAGTCCCCTCTCCTCATAGCATGGCAATTACAACAATGTGCTTTTCCTTCATGGAATTAGGCATCACTCCCTGTGGCGAGCATCCCACAACAGATGCTTTGCAGTCGTTTCCACAGACCATTGGAGCCCAAATGAACTAAACGAACAGACATTTTATATGTATTAGGCCTGGTGTAGTCGCACTTATTTTTACACTTATTTTTACACTTTGTTTTACTGTTTATTTTTCTCTCTAATCCTGCATCATACACTTGTAAAAAGGGCCAAAGGTGGAGAAAAATAATTTTTGCAAAGTGGATTTTTCAAACTGCAGTTTATGATGAGTAGCAAACCTGCAGTGCTGTATTTATTGTACTGTATTACAAGTATTTTTGGAAGGACAAAACAGTTTGGTCTCTTGAATAATATATCATACCTCCTTAAGGGTAACCTGGTCTTACCTCAAGTTGCACATACTGTAGGCTACTCTAACAATGAAGAGTCACTTTGCTACCCCACTTTCTGAGAATAAAAAGTATCTTTGAAGACTTGATAAAATGTGTTTGGCTGTATTATGGACATCTACAATGGATGTCTGGAGTTTATCTCATCACATTAATTCTTGATTCTGTTGTTTGTAGCCAGCACTGTGGCAAATGTGAATGCTCAAACGGGTAGAGGTTGAGATTGAATCCCTGTTGTGTCGTAGCAAGTGATCGAGGGTTGTGAAATAAATACGTTTATGCACACATCTTGCAGATTATAGGCTAAATCATTCACAATGCCAATATTTTTGCTTTAAATGTATCCACAGGAGGCCATGCAACAACAGGGAGCACTCCTTTTTATTTGCACCAAAGCTAAGAAAGAAAAGGCTTTTTCCATTTTTCTATTTTTTTTTTTTTTTGGTCCGTGATAGGCCTCTACTCACCTTCAATACATTGATGGGTAAGGAGAGTGAGCAGAAGAGCAAAATGGAAATGGTAATAAACATGCTAATGCTAGGCCGTAGAGCAGGGAAGAGCAGCTTCTTTCCATCCCTCAGCTATCTGTGTGTGTATGTGTGTGTGTGTGTGAAGGGGAAAAACAGAGATAGAGACAGAGCGAGTGCAAAAGGAAAGAGGAAATGTGCACAATATTGCATATGAGAGCACACATGCACCAATACACACACTTTATGCTTCAGAGTAAACAGGAGAGAGCTGCATGTGAACGTGCCACCTTTCCCTTTCAATCGGCCTCTAGAGACAGTGCAAAGGGCCTTTTGTTGGCTCATTGGTGAGATAAGAAGCAGGGGAAGGGGGTGGGGGGTGGGGATCAGTATGGGAGGGGGCTTCAGAGACTCGCAGAGCCAGCTTTTTTTCTATAGGATGGAAGCACCCCTCTCAATAGGAACTCATTTGCCATGTTGTGTAATTGTGGTACATAATAGAGCACACCTCATTCAGGCAGCCCAAGGCTTTTTTCTAAAGCCATTTTCTCTTTTCACAGCCAAACAAGTCATGTTTTAGAGAGATATTATGCAGCCTTTTGAGCTCAGGGCCACCGCATATTTCCCTTTAGAATGGGATGTTGTGTGTAATCAAGATAAAATTTTGCTCAGTGCTTATTTTAAAAGAGCCACTGTCAACCAACTTGATATTTGTCATCTGACTTTTATTCTCACCGCTCACTGGAAATAAACAAAGTGGCTGACCTTTCACGCCTGGATTGTTAAACGTGTGTGTCGAGGAGTGCTGGGTATTAACAACCACTGGTCACTGAGAGATACTGGCCTTGAGGCAACATGTGACTAGAATACTACCATAAACAATATACTGTACGCTTGTTAATCACATGAGAATATGCTGCTTTATTTTCTACATGGTCAAATGGATATCAAAGCTGAAGTGCAGAGATGAAAAATGACTGATTTGAAAATTATTGCTGAGCTTTTCCATTAAACCACCGCAGGCTAGAAATGGATGGCTATTTGCATAATTTAACTGGCATCTTAATTATTGTGTCAGGAATCCGTATGCAAATGACTTAAGTCACTTAGAAATGAAAACTTACTTGGCTAAATGGCTAATGGACTAAATCTTATCAAGTTAGAATACACAAAGTGACTGTAACCAGAGTCTCAAATTGAGTTTGACTGTGTGATGTGACAGTGAAGAACAAAGAAAAGAGGACAGGACAGACATAAAACAAGTAAATGCAAGCTTACCTGGTTAGCTGGGAGAAAAAGGGCATGTTAGTGGTGAGTGTTTTTTTTTTTTTTTTTTTTCTTTTGGGGTTGTTGAGAAGGACCTACCACGTAAAACAGTGAGTCTGGTGGTAGCGCTCGTCTCTCCAACACTGTTGGAGGCGACGCATTCATATATGGCTTCATCTCGTGGAGTGCGCAATGGCTGAATTCTTAGCACTGAACCAGAGCCGTCATCGAACTCAATCACCTGCAGGTGCGAGAGACAGGATATGTTACAGGAGATTTTTTTGTTCACAATGGGTGAGGGACCTTCTGCAGAAAAAAAAGACAAACAAGAAAAAACAAAGAACAAAAAAACAAAACTATTGAGGACATTTGGCTAACGACACTGATGGTGACTGACACAAGGTGCTTCCTATGACATAAACAAAAGTTGCTGCCTACCTTGACATTGAACCTTCGTGATTTTGTGATTTGTTAATTTGTGAATATTGTGGTTATGGACTGTACAAGTACAAAGAGTAACTTCAATACTTAAATACTTTCAGTACAGTAGATAATATGTAAATACTGAGCATATTTGCTTTTTAGATTTCTTTGCTTATTTGTTGTGGATGTGTGCTAGATTTATTTATCATGTGATCACGTGTGCTGTCTTCCAATAAATGAACTAGATCTGATGAGTAATTTAACTGTGCATTAATTGGTAAAATAATTGATGTGGCTGACTAACTTTAAGAATGGGGAAAGTTATCTTGGTGAGAATTTTTGCTCAGATATTGGCTCGTGGAGTAAAATTTAAATCTGAATATGTCCCACTCTTAAAGTTAACTCTATATCCTTTGAAAAATGCATCACACTGGATTGTGTCAATGGGACAGAAACAAGCACAAACAGTTAAAGGTGGCTTGATAAACGGTTACGGACAGTTGTACCATGGGGTGAGATAGTGGTACAAAAGACAGGACCGACTGTATTGGATGAACGACACAGAATGCTCACAAACAGGTGTTTGTTGTAGCTTATTCAGCTATTTTTGCATGCTACATGTTGTATACTCACTGAGTTTAGAAAGCCCTGTGTCATAACTCAATCTCTTTTAAGCATAGAGGTAGATTTCAATAAAGATAGGCCTGAGACCTCTGCTTCACACACACGTTCGAACCACCGCGCACACATACACACACACACACAATCACACAGAGGCCTACGAACATTTTTCACAATATATCTGTGCATGTGTTAGTTAACAATAAACTTCAACATTTCATTGGCCAAGCTACAGCGGTGTTGGCATTCAAGCTGACAGCAGGTGATGAAAAAACAGCCTCCTTTCTTAGTCAAAGCTGAAGAGCGAATTAGAAAGGAAGTTGCGAACTTTTGAAAAGGAAATGGGTTTTTGTTAGAAGATGAGGCTGCAGTACATGATTGAATGGGTATGGAATGGTGGCAGCCAGAAAGCCCAGTGAGGCAACGTGTGAATGAAAATTAGTGTGTTAGCATTCAGCACCACGTGCATTGCAAACGCGATGAACTCTGATAAGATTAGATTTCTGTGGGCATGAGACGCAAATAAGAGGCGGGGAGAGGTCTCCAAGCTCCGTTAAGCCATTGCCACTGTGCAGTAGCAAGCAAATATGGCATCTAGAGCCAAGGAAAAAAAAAACAAAAAAAAAAACCTGACACCATTATAGTCCCGAGGAGTGACACAGAAATTAATAGAAATCTTATCAGTGTTCTGCAATGATGTTATTTCTCATGGGTATTGAGCCCAAGTGCAGATTAGAGCTGACCAGAAATCAAAGCTTCAGCCAAAATACGGAGGGTAGGACATGCATTTAGATAAAGATGCCACGAAGCAAAAGGATATTTCGATATTTCAAGTGCTACTTCCCCCTTCACTTTGCATAAAGCTGGCAAATGTGGCGTGATGCTAATGTAGGTATCTGGGTCGCACCACAAGTTTTTTTTTTTTTTTCTTCCGTCCAATTGCTCTTTTCTTGTCTTTTATTTAATTACAAATCTGTCCCCTGATCTTTTGTATACTTGCTCATTAAAACTCATGCATGTTTAAAAGGCTGGCCAGCATGGTTATTAGAGCCTGCTAATGCATGGTGGCATGTCAGGGCGAAAAGCAAGTGAGTGAGGCTTGGCGCGATGGATTATGTGCAAGCAGAGCCAAAAGCAGTGCTGAGGCATTCTCATTTTGTCGAGCATTTTACATCAGAACAATAGACCTAATACCTCAAATCTCTGGTTGCTGACTTTCTTCCCCTTCTTGTTCCATACAATCTTCGGCCGCGGATCTCCTGTAGCTTGGCAGATGAAGGATGCCACGCCTCCTTGCACGCCTGTTTGGTCATTGGGGGTTCTTAAAAACTTTGGTGGTGCTGAAGAGAGACAGAAACAGAATAAAAGATAACAAAAATAGTTAGTGAACAACCTATGCATTGGAGACGGAGCAATTAATCTCTCTTATCGAGCCGCATGCTAGAAAGTAACAAAGTTGCAGATTTCAGCATGTGGCTGTTAAGAGGATTGTCTTTGGAGGTCAAGACAAGAGATTGTACTGACTTTATTGTGGAGTGGAAACAGATGATCAGTGGTTGAGATCAGAAGTAAAAGGACAGAGGTCTTGGGAGCAGAATGTACAAAGCATTTTATCTTGACCCTGGAAGTCTTTTTAAGGAACTCTGAAATCTCCGAATGATATTTAGTGATAAACAGGCAGCCTTTTAGGGAGGAATTCTTGCTGGCAAGTTTGATTTGTTCTGAAATGTGGCAAGTTTGTCAGAAAAAAATCTGTAAATGTACATCAGGGTTTAGAGACTGTTCATAAACAAGTTATATGTGTTGGCAAAAAAGGAAATTAAAATTTTTAATCATTATGCTTTCTGCTTATCCTCCGAAAGTAGGGAAAAAAAGGGCCAGTCACTCAGTTCATTATATTAAAGGATAATTGCGTGTGAATCTGGTCCTTTATGCACCCTTCAACATTAGTCATTTATCTTACCAAGCTTACCCATCACATTGGCCACATGCTGTGTCACCAGACCTAAATCACATGGACTGTTTTTTCTTACTACAGAGGCTTACAAACAGTTCTGGAGAAACAGGAGCTTTTCGGTTCAGTAGGAGAAAACGCTAATCTCCAGAAGACCAACAATCGGAGCGGTAGTTGTGCCCCGCGCAAATGGGACACGCACCTGATAAGGTCCTTGCAATGCTCTGATTGGCAATGTAAGCATTCTGTTGCTCCTAATTGGTCCCTCAATTCAGCGAGGTAAGTCAAGTGTAAAGGCAGCAGGGATAAAAAATGCTAAAAATGCAGGGGAGTTGAGGTGAGGGAATAGCAGAGTGGAACAGTGTTTGCTTTGTGTGGATGGCATGGACGTTCCCTTCTACTGTGGCGGCTTCACAACATTGTACAATAGTGTTTGCTTAGGCTCTGATGTCCACATGATGAACGCTGCATCCCCGTTCCTGCAGTTTGATTTTTCGAGGAGCAGTTTGTCAATGAACTACTCCCTAATATAACTCAATCAGTATGACCACAGAATTACAAGAATTGAGTTCTTTTTTGCCTTATTTCAGGAGGAGTTTCTGAGGATGAGCTGACGTTTCTATAACATTTGCCTAAAAATCAAATGATCACATGAAAGTGATTAGTAATCAAAGGCACCCGTCTGTTCCTGATGGGATTTTGATTGTGAGATTTACATTCCAGCTTTATCATGATGATCAAAGCTTATAATTTCAGTTGCAATAATGTTATAGTGCTAAGTCAGACCCCCCTGGTGTTTTCCTCTGAAGCTTGAGTGCCAGCTTCAGTGGGAGGTGTAGCTCCATCTGTCTCCCTGCAGAGCAACTGTTTGCCTTTTATCAATCACTTCAGCAGGCCATTAGTGGCCACACAGCTGCAGTAATGCCAACCATCTGAATCACCTCATCTGTGTGTGTGAGAATGTGTGATTGTTCTTGCTCGTGTGTCTGCCTGTGTGCAGGCTGACTCCCCCTCCCAGATTGTACTGCCCAGCAGCGGTGGCAGCAGCGCTGTGAGCGAGGGACAAATTAACCTGCAGGATTCATGGAGAGGTGACATAAGATGTGTGGTCAGCAATCAAAAGGGCGAACAGATAAACAGGCAAGCAGCTGGGCTTCCACTGGGCAAATGAGTCTGGGAAATCACCCGATTGCCTCATGACATGCACACAGTCTTGCACACGTACACACATTAACAAACACAGACACACACACTTCCAAGAATCTCTCTCTCATTCACTGTCTGACAGCTCCGACAGGTGGGCAGCAGAGTTGACACTGTGTAATTTGTACACGGCAAAAAGCACCATTATATCTGCATTTGCACCTTATCTCATTGACTTGGCTGGGGTGTGGTGCACATTGGCATCCAGCCAAGAGGGTGCTGATGGGTAATTGATATGCTATTGGGGGCTGTTTTCGCTCCGGGGCCATCCATTACGGCTCAGCGCGTCTCCCTGCGCCGGCTGTGATAGACTGCTACGACATGTACGGGAGATCAGCTCTGGAGGTGAGGGGAAGGAGGTGCATTGGGTGGGGGGGGTGGGGTGGGGGATTCATCGCACAATGTGGAGTGATTGAGGCGTGACATGGAGGTAATGGTGTTTTCACAGACATGGCCGCTGATATCACCATCATACCCCCATTTTAGGTCTGCCGCTGACAAACATCCATTTTGGTAGACTCCTCGTATGGTTTCAGGTAGACAGAGATTGATTGAAACCTTGGTTTTCTCTGAACAATGCCACAACTACCACATTGACAACAACCAAAAAGATATGGTCCATGAACTAACACTGCAAGCTAATTCACTACATAGAAACCACAGAGCCTTGATTTATTTTGACAAATCTCTGTTGTTTTTTACAACATCATGCCATCATAACTGTATATTGCTTGTCTATTTGGCAGTTGTTTGCCCCTTGATCATGCCTGATCCGAATCACCCATTACAAGCTCCTGTTACATTTGCTGCATGTTGGCATCTCCTTGGAGAGGTAACCATAATCTGCATGAATTAATACAGTGGCTGGGCACCTCTTAATCCACTGCTAAGCTGTTGCCAGAAAACAAATGAGAAGTGTAAAGCCTGTCACAAGCTAAAAGGTTAGTGACATGGGCCTGTGCCTGCTCTCCCTTGAGGTCATTATGTAACCTTCTTCCTCTTTGCTGCCACTGCAAAGGAAGAAGCTCTTCATAGCATCCCACTGCTCTGTGTTTCATGGATTGATGCCATGTTAATAATTGGCTGACTGAAAGACTTTACTGTTCTCACCCATGTCCACAGGGATGAGGGGGTAGAGTATACTTTTTATGGAAATTCTTGTCTTCAACAATGTGGGTGGTACAATTACAGATCCTGAAAGTTGTTACTGTTGCTGCTACTATACTATACTCAGGCCCTTTTGAGTTACTTTCAAAGTATTTAATCATTCAAATGCTTTGGGTTAGGTTAGGTTCCTTTTTAGGTTTAGTTTAGGCTAAATGTTTTCCCCTTGAATCCCAATGAAATATTATTTGTCAACATTGTGCTGGTCAATGTTGAGCCTCTTGCACATCCAGCCGTTCTCTAGGATAAGGGCTGTAACTGAATAAATGTGTATCATTTTGCCAACAGTATCACAAGATGAAAAAGTAAGTGATTCAGGGTCAGGCAGTTGTTTTTGTGGACTTTTTCTGAAAAGGAAAAAACCCAATAAATCTCCAGGCACACCTCTATTATGTGTGTCAAAGACAGGTGTCCAATACAAAGCCAAAGATATCAGGCCTAAGAGGAGTAGGGACATGGCTGATGGCCAACACAGTGCTGTGGTACTCCAGGCTTCAATAAAGCTGCTGTGGTCAGAGTCTGCCTGGAGAGGCAGCAGCATGACATACACTAATTTGAAACCTCAAGGTTTTGACCTTGACTTTGCATACCCCTGTTTTGGCATTTCTTTGGTTGAGCTAGCTGTGAATTAAAAACCTCTGCTCTGTAGAGGGTGATGTTTGAGTACCTGTTGCAGGGCAAGACCAAGTCAAGTGCACCGCATGCTGCAGCTAATAATATCAGATTTTTCTATCGTCAAGCTGAACTCAAAGGACACTTGGGTTCAGAGCATCTTGCAGATCTGCATTTATTACAAGTTTGTTTGATATTGGCTTAACTCTGAGCCAAACATTGCATTTAAAAATTGTTCTCAAGGAGATCAGAGTCTGGGTTTCATTCATAATGGCCAAAACATTTCAAGTCATCAGGACTCTGCCATAGACTAAAGTTTGATATGCCAAGCCATTTAAGAGCATGAATCAAAAAGTGGAGAGAAGAACATTAATAAACCGACTTTCAGTTGGAACCTCTATACGGCACAGACACCAGTCCAAGACGGCTTGGTTTTCACAATTATTCTGACTGACATATTCAATTTCATTTGCATGAAAGGGGCCATTTCCTCTCTGAATCTTTAACTTGCAGGGTGAGGTGGGGTTGTGGAGGGCGATAATTAATCCTAACACATTGGGTGTCACTCTGCAAGAACCCTGCTCCATTTTGGACATACGGGTGGAAGAAAAGAGCATTTAAAGATGCCATTAACCTCATTCAACATCTTTAAGCCCCAGCATATCAATTCAATGATATTGATGAATTGTCACAATGGCAGCAAGTGGCACAAATTGGACTGAAAGGGGTGGCTGATGTTGGGAGAGGGCAAAAGTGATGCATCGAGTATAGTGTATGTAGCGTATGACTTCATGGAATCCTTTAAGTATTCTGAAATTATTTGCATTGCATAAATATCATTATCATAATATTTAAAAAAAAAATGGACAGAGAGACAGTTCTGTTGTTGATTGTGAATGCAGTTGTGTGTGTGTGGTTCATAAAGCAACACTATGGATTAATTAACTGTCTATACACTGTTCAGAAACATCTGACCCTATGCCAAAAAGAAAACGGGCTGTAGTTCTACAGACACACAAACACAAACATGGAGATAAACAATGCAAAAAAAAATATGGGGAAAAAAAAGAGAGAAGATAAACCACACATACCAATCAATGGAACAAACACCAGCATAAACCATTTTCTTGGGGCACTACACAGCTCTCTATCTGCAGCATAATGATAAAAATTTGTCTTTTGTAATGCAGAGGAAACAAACTCCACATTGTATGTGCTCACAAAGGGTCTAGGCAGAAAGAAAGAAAAGGAATTGGAGCTTAATTAGAACTGTTGGCTGATTTGCATTGCATGCTCATCGGTAATCTTGCCTTAAATGGAAACTGAAATTCTTATTGCAATTAGTGATTACTTGAAAAGGGATATGGCCCCCGAATGATTGTTAATTACTGGATCAGGAATAGTACATTAATTCACTGCAGAGTTTTTAATGCAGTGCAATGATGGGGACCCGCTCTTCCATCAATATTGTGCTGCTTGTCACACATAATGAAGTTCATAATACAAGCCTTCTCCCACACTGCTCCCCCTTCCCAACTGCTTAAATGTGCTCTCTAAGCAAAATTCACAAGTCATTATGTAAAACTAATTCAATAGAATATACAAGAATGCAGCTTAATGACACATTAATACTGAGAATGCATATGGATAGTAGGGCTGCAGGTCCATTTTATGATAGGGTCAGGGTCTCTTATTTGGCTCATAAACTGCAGAGAGTCTCCCTTGAATAAATAAATGCATTTCATTGCTTAACAACATTGCTTCAAAGGCAGGGAAACTACAGAATGAACTATAATACTCAACTCAACAGTGTATTCTTCTTGCCAAACATTCGGCCCGGTGACTAAGGTTGCGAAAATCATATTCCAAAGGGACTTTCTTAACCCCAGTCAGTGTGTATTACTCATGCTCAGTGGCACCACAATGCAAGGTCTGAGCTTCTGGCTATAGCTCTGCAGGAGTTAGGCCACTTTTGCACAGACAACAGCAACAGCTTCAAAAAGAATGGTTAATGCTCCTGTCCCACATTCAACGCACTGACAGATTCTCTGACAAGACGGGAGGATGGGAAGAAAGTGGCTCCAGAGGTGCACAAGCACAACCTATCATGCACATGTGCCTGCTCGCTCAGACACACAGTCTCACGGGTGTTAGAATATTCTCGCTGGATGGAGGGAACATTGCAAATGGGTGAACAACATTAATAAATCGGAGTGTGTGGGACAATAGAACATTCTGGAAGGTTCCATTAAATAAATATAAAGGGTTATTTATGGAACAGTGCTGAGCCTCTTAACTAGTGTTTCATGGGATAAGATGGAAGCTGGAAAGCTCCTTTATTCAATTATCATTGTAGATTCATAAAGGCAAAAACCTTTCAGTTCTCCAACGACAGCTACATCAGTGATGTGGTCCCTTCAGTGGTTTATTACAATGTTTGCAGAGGAAAACTTGTACCCTCTCTACCCCCCCCCCTCCTGTGTCTGTCTTCTAGCAGACACACACACACACATATACACACAAGCGACCGCCATCTCCCACGGGACACATTAGCGACGTAGAAGGATCCAGTTTGTCACTTAATAAAACGGCCCACTCAAACAGATGGCTTTGTTCAAACGGCCCCCAACGCTTTAAAAGCTGGAACTGAATCGTTGCTGTGGCAAATCAGACACATGAAAGCCCACCTCCCTTTGCAGTGGAAACCAAACAGAAGGAAACATATAAATATTGAATTGCGCCACTGTCGGCGCAAGAACATATGCCTGAGGGTAAAAAAAAAAAAAAAGAGGGGGAGGGAGGAGGAAAACACTAGACCCTCCTGTTGGAAATTCTGAACATCTGGGCTGAGGTTGTCAAACACTGATGCAAAATAATACAGAGGCTTCACTTTCAATAAGACTTCATTTTCATCTCCTCTCATTCATTACTTGATCATTTGTGTATGAATACACAAATCTGGAGCCAATTCGTGTGTGACCATTTGAGGAAAAAACAGTCGAGCGAGAAAGTATGAAATTTGGAATTGTTTGTCTTGTTTGTTTTTCCTCCAACGTCTGGAAAAAAGAACACAGATAAGTAATTCTAATTGTGCAGGCTTACTCTGTTTGGTAGTCAGCGCAGTCTATTTGCAAAAAGTTAATTATCTGATAGGATAGGCTGTGGCAGCCACTAACACAGAAAGCCATTCGTTCATTCTGTTATCCACTCAGCAATGGAACGATTTATTAAATGGCAGTGCTGAAGCAAAATGGCCAGTAGTTATCATGCCGGAGCTGCACAGACTTGAAAAGATGTTAAAAATGGCAGAAGAG
Source organism: Rachycentron canadum (assembly GCA_038496675.1). Taxonomy (NCBI): domain Eukaryota; kingdom Metazoa; phylum Chordata; class Actinopteri; order Carangiformes; family Rachycentridae; genus Rachycentron; species Rachycentron canadum. Next base: position 9,099,024 of record CM076670.1, on the reverse strand, counting down.
ATAAACAGTCTCTGGCCATGTCAGCTCACTGCCAATGTAATGATATGTGTAGGTATTAAGAGAACACGATTTTGTATGATTCTCTTGCTTCTACCAAACATGTTATGTACATGTCATCAGAGATTGATAAGAAAATATGACAATGACGGCACATGCAGATGACAATGTCGAAAGCTGCCAGCTTTCCATTACTTGTATTATAAATCAAAAGATACATGTGGGAAAAGTGGAATGGAAAATCAAATAAGCAACATGTTCTACTTGCTGTGGTCACTATGCTTGGGTCTGTTTTATTTCTTTATAGTGTAAACTTCCCATAATTGTCTTTGCCCTCAACCATGGAGCGGAAAAGCTTGCCTCATATTTGTCTCTGTAGGAGCAGAGATGGATTATGGAGCAAATCATTCCAGGGATTCGACATTGTATATTTAAACAGACTCTAATTTTATGGATAAGTAGTGCCAAGCCATTTCCGATAGATGCCAGTTGTCAGGCCATGAGAAGTGACACATTCCCTGCACTGTTTTCTTAGCCGCTTACAGGCAAACTAGCTCATGCTCCAGCAATCCTGCTCGATGACAACTGGCTTCCTTTCAGCAGCTCAGATGTCCTGCAAATGTCCACAAGTTCAGCAAACCAGGTTACACCTAAACTAAGCTTTTTTTGCTCAAAAATTAATTGACCTTTAATTCTTATGTTTCCATGTCTACTGTGCACCCAAACATCCAAACTAAAATGCAGTTTTCCAGAACCCCAGATCGAAGAATCTCTGGCAACCAGCTGTAGCCATGGCTGTCTTCAAAACAAAATCCTATATTACAAAGAATATGCAGGGGAGGTACCTCAGTCAAGGACCAAAGTGACCTTTCACAGGCCACTAATTTTATGCAGCAGTGAAGGAAAGTATTGCATATAAAAGAGGAAGAAAAATGGTAGTAAATGAAACATTTTTGCGGTGAAAATCACCTTTTCCTTTCTGAAGCCAACAATGAGTGACAGTAGCATAGAAATATTCTGGAAACTCAATGACACACTGCCTGACTCTCAGTAGAAGTGATTAACTAAGAACAGTATTGTACCATTTTGATATTATGCATGAAGCTGCTAACTTTAAATGCTGGATAAACAGATAATAATACACTAATTATATATGTTTAATGACTGAAGCAGTACAATAGCTTAATTTCCTAATCACAATGGGAGTATATACTGATACGTTCATTACGCTGTCAATTCACAATTTGCCAGCTGTTCCCTGGTTAATGTGATTCTTATTAAAGTCAAAGTTTCGTAAAAGTATGAATTAATAATTTTTTGTGGTCAAAATGTTGCTGCTTAGCTGTCAAAATGCCACAGAATTGTCATAATTAATGACATTAAATTATTTTCTTATTGTTTGTCTTTTAATTATATTTTAATTAGTTTGTTTTACATTAAATGAGTGACGTGCAATACTGCAGGATAACACATTAGCTGTATATTAGTGGGTTGTTTTTGTCAGCTACACATTATTAATGTCTCCATCTAAGCCACATGCAGTAAATCTAAGTTGAGGTCTTTGAATTCTTAATTGCAAACCCCTGAAGAAAACAGTCAGTGTGTGGCTATGTCTTTGAAGAGCTACAGATGGGAAACAAATGAGGGCGGGTGGTATCGGGGTCAGACTGGCGTATGGGGGTTTCACTTGGAAACAAACAGTGCAGTGTCACCCCAGGAGCAAAAAACAACAACCCTCAGGGGACATAATTAAAATAATCCAGTGAAATTAAGTGCTTCAGATCATTTTTGAAAGCCTCCTCCTTGATGTTTGTGGATGATTCATCGGGAGATGAGTAGCAGTGTAAAGAGGATGACTGTGTGTGTTTCTAGATACTCTGGCTTTTCAGACACATTTTAAGGTGTATTCATTCTATGTGTTAACCTTTTTAGGAAATGTCCCACAGCTGTTCCAAGACCTTTCACTTTTTTTTTCTTTGAGATTAGGCTCAGTCGTACAATGATTAACATATAACAAAACAATATTTGTGAGGTAAAATGCACAATTTTGTGTTCAGGCTGAAAATCTGTCAGAACAAATGAGGAAAACCTTTGATGGCTACCTCAATATATAAGAGGAAACTGACAAAACCAGAAACGAGAGGTACATACTCTGAACTAGCGATGGCTGTGTTTCCATGAGCGATTTAATTGAATATTGTCATTTTTCAAAGGTGATGGGGGGGACCAGAGATGTGGCCTTTGGACTGATGTAGTTGATTATGCTTCTCTTTTTAGTCCTTTTCACCCTTGGCCAAACTGAGCCTTGGTTGACAGAGCGAGAGGGTACACAAAGGCGTTGGCCTCAAGTGCAAATGTTTGCCAGCAGTAATGGGCTCTAGTCCACTGGGCAAGTAAATGTGTCTGGTTCTTATTTGTGTATTAAGTGTATGGATATAAACATGTGAAATGTGAATAGAAATACTGTATATACAGCATTTGACTGCGGGTCTAGACAGTGCGGTGAGGGAAGAGTGTCGTACTGATCATAAATTTGCTAGTTAAAGAACAAATTTCCCTGTAAAAATATAAAGACCTATTGATCTACAATTCCTTTTTCACAGTTGCCCGGATTATTCTAAAAGCACAACTGTGAGTAATGGCTGGGGCTATTGGTTTTTAATGTGGAGTAGTGAAACTGTGAGGGAGAGAGTAAAAAGCCAATGACATTGTCACAAAATGCCACAAGGTACTATTGTCCTCGGTAAGTAATGACTTCATCCGTTTTTTCACATAGATTAAAGGTTAAATAGTAAGTCGGCACATTGACTCGGCGTGATTGTTAACTTCATGAATATTCTACGAAATCTAGTGTGCTTATGCACCTAAAGTGAACACAGTGTGACTGATTTTTCAAGAGTCAGGCTGATAAAGAGGTAGTTATAAATAGGTATTCTTTGTAATCTGAATAATAGCATGAATAGGCCTCAAATACATCAGATCCGGTTATCAAGTCAAAGTTAGAAACTCTCAACTGGACTTCTAGAGCCTTCTCCATGTGACACAATATTGGATGTGGAATGTAGATTAGTTTCTGTGAACACTTCATATCAAAGTACCTTGATCACTTCAACATACTGTACAGCTAACCGTTACAGCCCTAATGCAGTTTTATCCATCTCCGTTTGAGTCTTTCTTTTCCCTTTCTTCCATCATTTTCTCCCTATTTCAGTCCAATTTGTGTAGTAATAATTGTTTTGTTAAAATCTAACTTAAATGAATTAAATGTAAAATGGTACATTTAGTATTGAGAAACCATTCGGGAAGTTAACGTAGAATAGAGAAAGCAGCATTGCATTCTTGAGTGAAAACAAAAATGTCCACTATTCCACAATGATTACTGTTGAACTGAAAGGGATTTTGAATCTTTCATCTGTGTAATGAACTAGTAAATAGCAGAAGAATCATGTTTATAGCAGAGTTCTCCTTGGTGTGTGTTTGGAGCAGATAGTTTCTCTCTGCGGTGTGTAAGGTGAGCCCACTGTCATTAATCATTCCACAGGTGCAAGAGCATTGTCAGAACTCATACGTCCCTTTGCCATTTCAACCTGAGAGGAAAGTGGAATGGTAGGGAGGCAATGGGGGGGGGGGGACACGTCCATAAAAAACAATTTCCCTTCCCCTTCTTCCTCTGCACTGAATTTGTCAGGAGGGGGAACCAAGTCCAGATTAATTAGATTCCATTTTGTGGTCATCTTCGTTTTTTTTTTTCCTCCTTCCATGACTCTTTTCTTTTTCTTTGTGTTGCCTACAGTCCTTACAGCCATCCCGGCACCATTTATCACGTTGCCATCTCGACAGTGCCTTCCCCCTTCCTTGCTGGGAAGCCATTAGAGCATCTCTGCATCGTGGCAGCCAGATTGCATTCCGGTCCCCACTCGCGACATTTATCATCTTTTGTCCTAACTTTTTATCTGCCCCTGCCCTGTGTGAAGCCCTATCTGCAATGCCCACTATAATGAAACTCTAGGAGGTGAGGCTCAAGTAAATAACCTAATTAAACCTAGCAAACAGGGACAAAGGTGAAAAACGCACAAAAGGCCTTTTGTGAGAATGCCAGTGGAGGAACACTCACAGATGGCAATGAGGAAGTCGAAGCAGTGATGTGGCACAATGCCCATGCCACCTTCTCATCTCAGTATTTATAGTACTCCTAGTGGTGCTGTTGTTTTGTCCAAAGATGTCCTCCTTACGTGATTTGGAACAACACAATATAATGATATATTTATTCTGACAAAGCACTGATTATACATCAAGAAATGAGCAATGCAAGAAATCTAACACTCCTGCACGACAGGGAAATATCTCTGTGATAAGGCCCAAACATTGAATAATGGCCCCTTAGAGAAAATCTATCCTTGCTTCTCACTCCCTTTCACTTCGTTTTAATTCTTAACCAAAAGTAGCACCAACTCTGATTGGTCTCATTAGGGACAAAATGAAGAATGCCAAGCGTCATAATTATCGGCACCGTGCTGCAAACAGTATCGAGTCGATACAGAAAAATGTCAGGAGGGCATTAGTGGCCAATTATTAATCCATATCAAACTGGGGTGGACAATTTAATTATCACCTAATCGATATTACCAGATCTTGTACAGATGTAGAGCAGTGACCGGGTGGATAGATCTGCTTTCTGAGAAGCCCTGCACAGGAAGTTAAAAAAAAAGGAGGCAACTGGGAACAGTAGCAGGGCTGCAGTAAACAGGAACGTGCTTTTCTGCATGTGTGACCAAGGGCACACTCTACAGCTTTGTGAAGTGACGGACACCAGCTCCTGTACCTGAATACATTATGGCGAGAATAAAAAGAACTCGATACTGTATGCCTAAGCTGAAAAACTTGGCTGTCTCCTGCAGTTGCAACATTTCCTGGGGACCCACGAGCGCATTGAATGCTCTGCAAATTTTCCTGCCAGTGTGTAGCTACTTTGACTTTTTTTTGCTCATTACCTGACTCCCAAACCCAAATTTTGTTCTGTTATTGTGATGCTGTCACCACAAGTGACCTTGACCAATAGTATGACAACACAATGTGCAACTTGACCTTTGTAGTTTTCTAGCCTCAGATACGGTGCATGATGCAGAAGTGATGTGTTGATGAAATGGGGCTAAAAACATGCAGTTATTTGTGTAGCTATTTACAATTTGTATTAACAACTACTCCATCATTGGCAGTGATATTGCCTACTTTCTGTTGGTGCTCTCTCTGTTCTCACTGCAGCCTGAATAATTACTCTCATTGTACCTGAAACAAACTATCTCAAATAATGTCAGTCAAGCCTTTGTGCGAGTGATGAAACAAAATGAATGCTGTGTAACGGGCCCTTGTGGATTTCAAAGACGCCACACAAAGAGGCATGGCAAAACAAAAGTGGCTGTCTTCCACGAGATAGCAGTCATCTTGAGATAAGAATACCCTCTCATGGTTCTGTTTTGCTTTTTTGTTTGCTATTATTGTGACTCCCATCTCCATCCCTGAATCGCTTTAGTCACTATGCATCCAATTGATTACTACTAAGTCGCCTGGACCTGGGTTATTTTCACTGCTTATTGCCTTACCGTGTGTTGCAATGGATTACGATTTTAACAGAAGATTGCATTTTCAGCTCAATTTTTCCTATTCAGAACACAGTATAGTCCTGCATTATTCAATTTTTCCCACCCAATAATGCTTCACTTTCCATTTGCTATAACAATAATAATAACAATGACAAGAATGACACCACCACCCAATAGTAAAACAACCAAAGTGCTTCCCATTGTACACGCAAATAAAAACTCACTTAATACATGTAGCCTCGCAATGTTGACTCCCCACTTTGATGGAAGTTGGTTGAAGTTAAATTTAAAGACTAATACTTTCAAGATAAAAGTTGACATTTTTCATTGTGTGTGACAAGAGACTTGAAATAAGATCAAAATGTGACATTCAATCCCAACTGCAATATATTTAATCTGTTTACCTTTGACTTTCATTACCAAATTTCAGATCTTTAAAAAAAAGGGTTGAGATCATTTCATAAGATGTCAGGAACCTAATCATATCTGTAGGATTAAAGTTGTAGGCTCCAGGATTACTTTTTGGAAATTATCTTTGAGCTCTGGAAAAAAAAAAAAAAGAAAAAAGGATGAGTTGTGACTAAGCAGTGAAGAAACATAAAAGAAACCCCTGTAACCCATATTAGCTTTGCCTTTCCTTCATTCATATCACCTCATCTAGTTTAAATGCCTTTGAAAGGCAGTCCATCCGTTCTTGTAATCTCCATCTTGGGTTCTTCTCTTCCATGTTTTCTCATGTCTTTTCTATATTCACTAAATGAACCTGTCAGTGTCCCATAGTATGTTGTGATTCCTGGTCTGTGGCAGTTTAAACACTGATTGTTAATGACTTTTTATTTTATTTGCAATGTATCTTACAAATAACTTTAAAAGTCTTCTCTTTCATTTGTATAGTATAAATGTAGCACATTACTGAGACAGACATCACAGAAAAGTTATTTTTAGCTTAGGTCAAAGTGGATTTTCCAGACCATCTGATCAGTGGCTCTCTTTGCCAGTAATGGAGAATGAAAGCATATTATTACAGATATGCCATATTGTCCATCTCTTGGTTCCATTAGGTGTTCACTACAGTTCAGTGTGTGTGGAAAACAATACTATTTCTATAAATACACTTCTCAGACTATGAATTTGTATACAACCATATATTGCTACTTCTGCTCCATGTATATACATATATACATACTGTATGGAATGTGCACATATCTCATACTGTATGCGGGAATGTGTACAATTCAATACATGCGCTTACTCACACTCATCACACATGAAAAATTACATTTAAGTGCCACATACATGCCATGTAAAAGATAATTTCAATTTATTGTCATTATCTTATACTCTATCGGTATTTCAAAGCCAATACATTGCTCGAGAATGGGATTTGAGAAAAAACTATATTTGATGCAGGACGAGAGCACTTTGTAGTACCAGTGGTCTCCTGAACATTACTCTTCATCTCATCTGATCATGTTTAACCAGGGCATTTAGTAGCCATTTGCACCTGGTAACTGAGTAATGTCTCCTGAGCATTTCTATTCTCCCCCCACTTGAGTTGGCCTAATTTGACCAAAGACACAAATAAGGCTGTCCCCGTGGGACTTAATGGCAAAACTACAGCTTATCCTTTTCATGGACATCTATCCTTGAATAATCACAACGGGGGAAAAGCGCAGCCAATTAGATTGCTCCGTGTAATGAGAGGCAACAGATCATGCGGTGTGAAATTTCTGTTCTACCCAGGCAGTGGCAGGAGGGAGAGTGAGGGAGTGAAAAGGAATCTCTGTGAGACTCTGATCATGTGTTATTTTTCCCCTCTCTGAGGGGCATGTGGAAGAGAGTAGGGAAATCTTATTTGGAAGGTGTACTTAAAGAAATCCATGTAGGCATTAATCCTGACATCAAGTCTGCTCAACAGCCTTCTCCACGACCCCATATGCACTCTCGTGAACTGACTATCAGACTGAGCGAGAAGTGAAAGAGATGAGTCGAACACCATAAGGAGTGAATGAGATCAAACTTAGGACAAAAATTTTGTGATGAAGCATGCTGGACTGCGTGGTCACCTTCATAGGGCCCCTTTAATATTCAAAGGGATGGAGTTAAACGAGATAAGGTATTGCCTTTTGAGGAAAATGACCACTCCACCCTGAATTTTGCTGTCTCACTACCTCTCTGCCGTACATTAATTATCAACACTTAACTTGAAATATCCTTTATCATGACTCAAGTGATGGAGGGGATTGTGGTAATTAATTGGTTGATGGGAATGATGAATGACATCAAAGATGCCACCAAGGGAGTATTAAAGCAAAGGAGAAACAGACTGTTCATGGATGTTATGATGGATGCTGTATAAACACCTTGTAAATGCCCAGGGACCCTTCAGTAATTGTGTATGTGGGAGAATGCATATTTCATGTTTCACACTGTGATGGGATGGGCACTTAGGGAGCTGCACCATTAGAAACACGAGCTTGGCTCAGTTTCAACTGGAAAAGCCTATGGGTCTGGCTGTGGCGTGAGAGCACTTTCACCTCTCAACAGAGGCTTTCATTCTCATTCGCCATAACTAATACGCCGCACTAAAGCGGTGTGTCACAATAAATCTCGGCTCCTCAAATGGCATGACTCACTTGATGGTGCAGAGAAGCCAAAGAGGGAGCAAGCGTAAGTTGCGGAGTGTACGTGAGTAAGTGCGTAAGAGAGTAAGTTAATGAGTGAGCGAGCAAACAAACAAGTAAGAAGGCGGGGTGACAGCGAGGAGTGACAGATGTAGTGTGTGAGGGTGTTAGGTGAGAAAGACAGCTCTCCAAAGATGAACTTTGAGTACTCACTCCATCACTCCGCCGAATGTAAATCAGCTGTGACAAGAGGAGCTTAGGGCGTAAAGATTCCCAATCGGCATCAGCATTGGAGAGTGCTGTAGGTAAGAAGGTGGGGTTGCAAGCTTTCTGGCTGGGATTGAGAGATTGCCCTGAGGTGTTCCATGGAGATGAATGGTTTAGTCCATTAACCCCACTGCAGAATCTCAACATACCCCACAGGCACACAAATGTGCTGTGCTGAGATCAGTGCAATGTGTTGCACTCTTAAGACCCCTGGTGTGAGACCAAAGCTCTGGCCCAAGGCCAGGTGTTAACCACACGAACACACACACACACACACACACACACACACACACACACACACATGCACGCACACACATAAATTGGGAGGGAGAGAGAATTCAAAAACACTTTTCTAATGGACCAATTGTCTAGTCTAAAAAACACTCCCATCCTCCACACATACATGATAGGAGGGCAGGATTTTACCCAGTCAAACAAAGTGATACATTCATATTTTCAGGAAGATAATTAAGTAATTTGAAAAAAAAAATCCATACAAGCTCTGTCATACTGTACATCTGCCTCTTGGCTAATGAAGTTTACTGGTTTTGCTTGTGACATAGAAAATGCAGACTAGTTCTTGGACTTGTACTATACCTTAGTGAATGCCATGTGCTGAAGATACATGTTTTAAAACCACACACTGCTGATACTCACTGAAACTGTAATCATAAGTCTGCTTTACTAAGCAAAATCTTACTCCGCAAAAATGATTAATAAGCCATGAAGGTAGTGCAGGCAAACTCATGCTTTCGCCTAACCTGCAGTAAATGACCATTTATTCTGGGATACCTGTGTGCAGAACGTGCTTAATGAGTCAACCCACGGTTGGGAGATAAATCAGCCACGACTGCAAGAATGCACTTGAGACAATTTCCACCGCATACAGTATATTCACTTATAAAGGTAATGGATGAGAATCATAAACACAGCGTCATTCTTTTTTGTATTTAAAAGGGTTAAATGTGATTTTTGTTGGCGGAGCTATGTACTGTGTGTATAAAAACATCTTAAATCGACATTATTGGTCGTCTTGCCTGTTTTTAGATTGGTATATTTGATACCTTTTCGCTTCTCATTGTACACTGCGGTAAAACATCATCTGTGCAGTGAACTCTGATGTATTTCAGACTTGACTGGTCCAGTAATCCCATTGCTGCAGCTACAGCATCAATCTATTAATTGCACTGTCACTGTGGCAATGCCATGAAACACCTGCATTGTTATACAGTCCGCTGGCATAGCGTGTGGATGGTGATCAGATTTAGTACATATGCCAGCAAGGCTCGAATCATGCCAAGTGTAAGCCCAGCAGATGCAAAACAGCTGGCATTGTGCAGGGCTCACCGGCTGATCCCTGCTTCAAAGGCACGCTACAAGGTATCCTTTGTGTGAGAGCGTGCGTGTACGAGAGAGACTGTGTAAGTATAGACAGCTAGTCTGGTGCAGTGTTAACATGGCCCTCTATCGTTTTTTCTGTGCTTTAAATGCTCAAACAACAGATAAGGAGGTGCCAGGTCGACTGAAATCTATACCATTTCACAGTATGATAGAGCCAGCCATTTCATGTAGACATATTCAAATATATGGATTTAAAGCAAGGTATTCTGGTATTCTGGGAATTTGATTGCCATCCAGTGGATTTACACTTTGGCTTATGTGGTGCTTTTGTCTTGTCAATATTCCCACTCTAAGATATGAATGGTACAGAATGGTTAAATTACCCCACCATTTTCAAGTCAATGTGTCTTGGAGACATAAGTGCACTTAGATATAGCATTAGTGACTTGGGGCTAGCCTTTAATTACCTGCATCTGAGCCCATGCAACATCTCCATATTGTATGTGATTATCTTCTTTTCTTGAGAGTGGGAGGGTCAGGAGTGTGGTGAAAATTGCTTGGCTTTTGTTCGATTCTCTGCTCTAAGTGCAAGGCAAAATGACTGCAATCCATAGATGAAGCTAATGGCCTTAAATAATACACTTGGGTGTAGTTGCCAGAGAAATCGGCATTCATGGAGTTAATCACGGGCCTGATACAACCTTTAGACATAATTGCACAGCACATTGCTGACATGGAGTTGGATCAGGCATTCTCAGCCAAAGAAAATGATAATGACTTCTTACTCATTTCGTTCAACCTGCAAGCAAGAAGCATCTTGCATGGCACTGATAACATTGTTTTATCTCAGATTCCCAGTCTTGTCACAAGGTCTTCATCCAAACAACTAGATGGTAATTAAGTGCTGGCACACTCAGCCGAAGGTGTTTTCACCACATTTATTTGAAGTGTGAACATGATGCGTACAGTCTCCCCTCTGTAGATGTTGATGCTGGTTTTAAAGATGTACTGTACTCAGACACGTTTTGAAATGAACGAGTGGAGCCAACAATGAGATTTCCACTTGAGCAGTGTCCGGCAGAATGATAAATGAGGTGGTAGACTGTGGGAGGGGATTGCAGTGATTTAAAAGTTGGATCAAAACAGCTACGAGTTCTGCTCACCTCTGCTTTAATGTCATTTTCTGTGGATACACAAACACGTAAGGTATGTGTTTATTTGTGTGTCTGATTCAATGTGTACCAGTGTGTGTGTGTGTGTGTGTGTGGGGGGGGGGGGGGGTGAAGAATGTAGGCTGCAGCTCTTAAGAGTACACAGTGTGTGTTCATATGTGTGCATGTACTTGAATTAATGTGTGTGTGTGTGTGGTTTGTCTGTTAGCGCTGTGTGGGTATGAGTGTAAAAGGGAATGGAATAGACTCAATTTAAATCAAATTAGCATGCAGGCAAATTAAGCAGAGGGATTTAATTTGAGCTGTTGTAAAAATGCTAATTCCAGTACAGCCCGGAAGCTCATATGCAAATACAACACTATTTTACAATAATTCATATTAGGCCAGGCATGCATAAAACACACATATTACAGCCTGATGTCATCTGGGGAATAGAGTATCATTAGCTTTTGGACTTGCTACAAGGTGATCCTGTTGAGGGGGATGTGTGCGTGTGCATCCGTGTATTTTGGACTTTTCCATTCCTCTGTATGTATCAACCATGTAGATGCTTTATTGCGTTTCACGATCACAGCATCTTGTTCATGTATTGTATACTTGTTCAGTAATGGCAGTGTGTCTCTTTGTGTGTATGCTTACATATACTTTTCTATCCCAACACGCAACACGTTTAAAAAAAAAAAAAAAAAAAGTGTCTCTGTACCCGATATCTAAACAACAGTAGATATGGTAGTTATGATCATCTGTGTCCTACTCACAAAACATATTACATTCAGCTGGCAGATGTTGTTGGACTGTTAACACTGTACCCCAAACCAAATCACTCCTAATGGAGCAATACATGCTCTTAAATAATAAAGGTACAACTCTCCTCTGCATATCTCAGAGTGAACAAATGGAAAACAAAAGAAAATGAGAGTCCAGTTGTACCGGTGACAGAAAAAAGAGAGACACTTCTCTTTTTATTCAACAAATATTCAGATGTGACAGTCTTTAAGTCAAATAATTGTGCCCCCTCCCCCTAATGTTTTCACACTGCAATGGCTCTAAAAGTGCTGCATCAATAGACAACTTGCTGTTTTTGCTTTGCATGTTTCATGTTTGCTGGCTCAGAATGGATTGCAAATACATTAGGTAGATGCTGTGAGTGAGTGCATGTGTGTAAAAGTGTCTGCATACAAAGCTGCTTGTAAATAAGCGCAAGCGAGAGAAATTAGGTTTGGGTGTTAACATCTTAATGTTTAGAGAGGCTGGGGGAGCCAGTCGATACACATTTGACATGTTAAAGGGAAGCGTGCTGGCTCACTGGGATTCGCCATGCCATCCATCAGCAATGGGAGAAATCAATTAAAACACAGGCGAGGCCAGGGTTTGACATGGTCCAACACAGTGTGTGGTATGGTAGGCTAAAAGGTGTTTGTACACTGGTTTTCCCTACAGATGTAACGATGAATTTGTTCACTGAAGAAAAAAAAAAAAAAAGGCATACATTTTCACTTTTGCAGTTCATCTCTGTAATGTATCTCAATCTTAAGAGGTTGATGTATGTACTGTAGCTCAATCACAAAATCAGACTTGTGGAAAATGTCCCAGTCGCACACAATGTGAGGCAATTTCTAACTTCCAACACTAGAACACCGGGTTGGTTTTTGTTTCATATCAGTGTCGGGCTTACGAAACAAAGTCTATCATGTTAATGAACAGCCAAGTTATTTACAACCATTTTCCACACCAGAGTTTTAGTCTGCCTCATCCCTGCCCAGGTGGAGATGTTAAATGCTTCCAGAGCTTCTCTCATCTCCCGACGTTTCCTTTTTGTATTACTGTTCGGCAAAAGACACAGAGGAATTGTTTGTTGCCTCCCTGCTCTCTCTTGCGCTCTGTCCCCTTGGCTCACCAGGGACAATTATGCCCCTCTTTCAAGCTATTGCCAAGCCCAATTTGCCACACAAATTAAATGGGCTGCATTTGAAGAGCGAGGGGACAGGGTGAAGGAGAAAACGAGAGAGAGCAACAGAGAGAGAAGGCCAAAGACAAAACAATGACAGAGTGAAAACAAACCAACAGACCAAACAGAGAAACACAGATACACAATTCTTTAAGATGATTTTTGAATTCATTATGTTCCTCCTAGCTACATGCAGGTCTCATTTGCAAACATTTGCAGAGGGAACACATTAGGTAACACACCAATTAATGCATTACCAGAAGTGTGTGTTTATTAGGAGCCCTGATTGGCATTTTACTTTAAAGGGGGCTGCACTGGCCACTGTGTGGGGTAGCGAGTAGGACTGGCTCCGAGGATTGTGCCATCTGTTGAGCAGGCCGACTCAGCCATTTTCTGCTCTTGCATGTCTCATATCCTCCACCATATCCACAGCCGGAGGCTAACTCACACCCAAATGGGTCGCGAGCGCCAACAGAGGGCAGCTTTCTCTTGGGAAATGCGGTTGGATTTTGGTGCCGAGGGGTTAGTCTGGAGCGGACGAAATTGAGTGGAGGTCTTTTTGGTCCTCGGTGTACACCACAGATGGGGAGAGGACCCCAGAGTGTCTGGGCTGCTTATGCATATGCAGCGGCACAGTAGAGGAAATTAAGGAGCTTTTGAGTCGCTGGAAGGGGCTATTGCACTGCTTCCAAACAGCAAGGGAAGAAGGTGGGGAAAAGACAAAGGCACAGGCGGAAAAGAAGTAGAAAGAAAAAGCCCAAATAAGAAATGAGGAGAAAATTGGCAAGAGAGCGATTAGCAAGAAAAACAATAGACGGGAGTTAGGAAGGGGGAGGAACAAACACATGCATTTGGGAGTGCAGGAGCAGAATGGAGCAAAGATAAATCCCAGGGCTAATATGCAAGGCCTAAAGTGGTTTTAGCTATGAACAGGCACTCACTCACGTACCTTGGTTACAGACGGGACACGCACCTCATCCCCATGACCTCCCTGACGCCCACACACCCCTCAGTCATTAACAGACAGCCTCTGTGGCTACCTCCATAGTAAGTTTGTTTTGGCTTTGAAATGATGAACCAGCACAGCTGTCTAAGTAGGGTATGGTGTAGCAGCAGCTGCTAACAGACAGCTAAAGGGAGAGAATTAATGGGGGGTTTTGGGAGGATGGTGAGCTCAGGCGTCAAGATTTGGGGGCTGTTGACTGCACTTGTGCAGGTCTCTGTTACATTTGTGCTCAAATGTAACTGTGGAATGTCTGGACACGCGAGAGTGGAAGTCTTGTCAAGACAGCTGTCGAAGGGAAGGTTTTGGCAACAGTTGGATTTTTTTTTTTTTTTTTTTTTTTTTTTGTTGTCATCAAATAATGTTATGTAGATTCTCACTAGACTGTTGAAGATGGGAGTTTCTGTGAAGATAGCTACTAAAGAGCCCCCTCAACGCAAACGTTTATCGACCGTTAATGCCATTTTGGGAAGGTCCCGTAATTAAATTGTGTCAATAAATCCTGGAGCTGCACATAAAACGGGGGATAAATGGAGAAAACGTTTCTCCGTTTGCCTCTCCCCTGCTGTGAGACATATGTGGCAGGGGGGGAAAGAAGAAAAACAAAACACATTCGAACAGATTGCAGGGAACGTTTCTCAAGCACAAAGTTGAAAATCTCACCCATCAATTTCACTTTGTGTGGCTCCGTTGTATATGACCTTGGGTGAATGATCCTTTCATTCAGAGATATTCAGCTGAACTGAGGGGATTTCAGTTGGTGGTAAGGGAGCAATAAAACTTTTATTCATCCCTCTGTGACTCCAGAGGCTAATGATTCATGGATCTTAGTGTAAAAAAAAAAAAAAAGAGAGGGTGGCATAGGAGGGATGCTGTGGTGCAGGACCAGAGCTCAATGAGGTTTGAAAACTGTTGTCACACATCAATGGGCAGGTGTCTGATGTCAAGTAACTCAATTCCAATGACTTCTCATCATGAGATTCTCAGCTGAGGCCTGAGCGTTTCTGGTTCACGTGATAGTTTCTGCAGCAGAAAAAAGCTGTTGGAAATTGAACACATTTTGATATTTTTATGAGGTGTATCATTGTAAAATAAAGGTATGTGTGTCATGTCGTGTGTGTAATTAGAGTACAACTTGCCAACTAGCCAGAGTTTGATGGATAAGGGGTCACAGCTGGTATACTAGTTGAGATGGCACAAAATCATGCTCGTATAGTGTCTTCAGAAAGTCTTAAGATCCCTTCAGTTAATCCACATTTTCTAATAACAAACTTTGCAAATTTTTTAAAATTTTTGCAAATGTATTAAATTTTACGAAAATAAAACAAAACGATCACACCCTTTGTTTGGGGGTACAGCGGTAGCAATGTGACATCAAGATGTTTCTGATTGGGGTCAATCTGTGGCAAATTTAATTGGTTGGACATGATTTGAAGAGGCACCTGTGTAAGGAGTCATAGCTGACAACAAATATTAAAGCATAATCCAAGGCGTGAGGTGGAAGGAGTTGTCTGCAGTGCTCTGCGACAGGATTTGGGGAAGACTAAAAGCAGAGTGAGTCCATCATTTTTAAATGTCAAGTGTGAAACAACCACAACTCTTAAAGAAAAATGGCCAAACTGAGCAATCAGGGGAGAAGGGCCTTCATTCGAGAGGTGACCCAGATGGCTGAGATCCAGAGACTCTGTGGAGATGGAGATGGCCACCTGAGCTAAAGTTCAAGTGTTATAGCAAAGATCGGTGTGCAAAGTTATCTTGTTTTTGTCATTTTAACATTATATGTGCAGTTTGATCAATAATGAAATGATTAACGAATAGCAACATAACAAAAAAGGAAACACAAATGAAAGTTATCTGAACGCGTTCTGAATGCATTTGTACACACCTGAAGCTCATTAACACAAAGAAATTTGCCCCTTCAGCAGATGAATTTAAAAACTGTCTTGTATCAAACTCCGCTCAAACATTTATGTGAAGTAACAATGAGCAAATTAATATTTCTAAAAGTTTAAAATGGATTATTTTCAAATACAGATTTGGTATTTCCTCCCACAGAGTGGACTTTAAAAGGGAATTAATTTGCTAAACCCTTTACTGAATTTAATCTAATATTTGAATTTCTAGTTTTCTTGTTTAAATAGACTTATCAGATTACTTTGGTAAGAGATGAACATTTTATACTGGTAATATCAGGATAATATGTGGTGGTAATATGACCCCAGTGTATCAGCAGTGTTATGTTGCACCATACCAGCACAAGGAAGACTTATGGATGCATGTATCTTGAGGAAGATTTATGTAATTTAGTTGCATGTGTGTTCCATGAAGTATTTGTGTCTGATGAGTTAAAAAACAGAAACACAACCAATTCCACCCTTGCCACCCCATCCCAACCCAGCAGGACACACACTTGAGGCCCATTTGAAAGCCAGCGGTCCACTTACTTTGAGCGTCGGCGAGGTGGAGAAGCAGACCCAGGACAAGCAGCAGCGGCAGCAGCAGCGTGGGTCTGGCTCTGTGCATGGTGGGACAGCTTGGCACCAGCATGCTTTGGCAGCCTCGGTGGCACTGGCTCACAGAGCCCTGTGAGTCAGTCTGGTCTGATTTCTCAGATGCAGGGTATTCACAGCCTATGCAAGGCAAGGAGGGATAGGAAGAGGGAGAGGGAAGGAGGAGGGAGGAAAAAGAGAGAGAGAGAGGGACTGAATGAAACAAAGCTGTTTGGCTCCATGGGTTTTATCTATCCCTGCACATTTCTGACATACCCCCACACAGCCTCGGCTGGAGCTAGCAGAGGATAGGAAGAGGCTGATGTGCTCACGGGGTATGTTCTGACAGTTCTCTAAATGGAATAGTCACTTCACACAATGCGTGTGCACGTGTGCATGAGAGGGAGCGAGATAGAGAGTGCAAGAGAGAGGGAGAAACCACACAGATAAAAGGGTGAACTAATAAGATTTTGTCTTCACAGCCTTGGTCGCGAGCACCAATTAAATACGCTGCATAATAAGAGTACATTTTAAGTCCTTCTCAGATCAGTGCTGATATCTGTTTCACATAAAGAATGTCTATGTTGCATTTCGGAATAGTCAGGGAATACAGGAAATATTCATAAATGCTGAAAGCCATTTCTTAGCTCTTCAGTTGGGTTTTTAAGAAAATTTGCCCACTCAGAGACTGCTGAGACTTTCTTGAGTCTTATTCTTTAATGTACAATGCAACATATAAATGCTGCCCTTTAGTTACATTGTGATCTACACGTTTAAAAAAAACAATTCATCTGAAGCATGTTTATGCTTCTTGCACCACATTTAATTCACAGTAGATGCTTGAATAGCTCTGTGCCTGTGCAAAAGTGATGGAGTTGGTTAGCTTCAGCACACACACACAGACTCATGCACAAACCTTTATCCAGTGCTGCTCAAACAACAAATAAAATCTATAAGACAGAGTGGCCAAGGGTTGCCATTCATGTTTAAGCCTTTTATTGAAGGGCCACTACATGGCTGTAAAAATCGATGTGATACAGTGAGCTAGTATTAGCTGCAGACTGGCTCTATCCCTTGTCATCCATTTGCTTAAGCCAGCGCTTGATCCTCAGTGATGGATGCTCTGCAGTAGTCTTCAGCTCGTAGCACGGCTCCCAGCTAATCCAAGTGTGTGAGCTTTGATGACATGCTGTACTGCTGGTTAGCATGCTAGCAGGTTTGTCTGCTTTGTTCTGCAGGACGCTGTTGTTTCAGCTGCGATGACTGGTTGAGGCAGATGGTTTGTGTACCATGACATTTCAGACACTGTATAAGCCACAAGATCAAACGCACATGTCAGATCTCTTGAGGTTTTGGAATCTCTGCAGTTTTAGTAACTTTCTATTCAGAAGCCTGTGCATGTAAATCCTTTTGCTGGAAATAAAATTTATTGGGCTGTTTATCTGCAGATTTGACCGCCACCCATGAGAAAGGAAAAAAAAAAAAAGAAAAACAAGCCCCCCTAAGCCCAATCAGTAGGCCCGATGATGACAAAGTACCTCATTTCCCTGTTACCAATCATCCTCTTTCTCGCTCCTAGCTCTCCCTCTTTCATTTCTGTGGGCTGTAAATGGCAGAAAAGACGGGAAGATAGCGCACCTGTCACACTCGATTTGTGCTGGGGGGAGATAGACACGACTACCTGTCTCCGAGCGCCGCAGGGCTAGCAGCAAGCGCAAGAGCGGGGGACGTGTGGCGAAGGGAATCAATTTGAGGCAATCTCATCCCCCGCTCACACCACCTCCAACACACACACACATGCTTCTTACAAACACAGATGCGTATACATATACATACATTTGAACACGCTAGATATTAGATTTTTTCACATGAGTAGTGTTTGTAGTGACTGTGAATTAGATTAGAATCAATTGGACTGGAGAATCCTGAGCAGGGTGTGAATGGATAGAAATGCAGTGTGATCCATACATAGTACAGGTACAGCTGTCTGTCCCCTCCAGTTATTGTTTTATACATCTACCCCTCCAAATCTAAGTGATAGCCTTGGAGTTAATTAATGAAGTGTGAATTTCCATAATGACATGACATTATGCAGCACATGAGGAACAGTACTCAGCAGCCCTCCCCCTCTCTATTCATGCCCGTCATGCAGACGCACCCATTTACGCACACTCTCTCTCTCTCTCACACACACACACAGGCACAGGCAGATAGAGGCAAACAAAACCATCTGTACGTTGTGCAACCAGAAGATGCTGTGCCATAAGAGTAAATACAAACACTGCTAACCCCACCCACCCCCAAATATACTACATCAAAACCTTGATTGATACCAAAATTAAGACTATAATGTTTGGTATTGATTTGTGGTGTTAATTTCCACAAGTAAATATCGCTGGGGGACACACCACCTGCCAGACCTGGCAGAGAAGCAGCGGTTTGTCAACTGCATTGTTATCTGACAATGAATACTGCAGCTTTTTGGATGAAATCTTGTGCACATGCATGTATAATTACATGATATGAGCATATACATGAGTTTAAATGGTCCTTTCCATTTCCTTTATTCCGTATAAAAAGAATCCCTCAAAGGCAGGACCACCTTTGCCCATTTTTATCCTCAACATGGCCGTTTTGCGTTGCACTCTGCGCCTTCACTTTCATACATTTGGTGGCACTGATGCTTTCCATTGAACATTTATTACAATAGAAAGAAAAAACAATCTTGTCTTTCTTCCTGAGCCCCCGGTGGTATTATTGTGTTCCCATTCAGTGGTGCTTCATTCAAAGGATTTTGCTGCTGATAGCAATCATGCATTATTAAACAAAGCCTGACAACATGCACAATGTTAATTAGAAAAGGGGGGAGTGTGTGGCAAGAAAGAGAAAGGGGCTGTTGAGCTGTCTACTCTCTCTCCTTGCCCATGATCCTTATCAGAAATGTGCAAGAGAAGGAGGGAGCGATGTTTATATTCTCCATAATGGCTGGTTCTCATTTGGGCGTGTGTGTTTGGTATTCTGGTCTATTTAGACAAGCAATATTATTAAGGGGGAAAAAAAACAAAAGAATCGGCCAAATTTATCTTATATTGCAGCCATACCGCAATAAACTTGTTATGGGAAAGAATGCAGGCAGAATAGTTAGGAGCTCCCCAGAGCAGCAGGTTCACAACATCAGCTTTACGCCAATTGTGTCTTTCCATGTTCTCTCGCATGCTGTAATGTCTTGGCAAACCAAGTACAAACCAGTGGGAAACAAATGCTGACATGAGAATGCTACTGATGGTGCCATTTTTAACCAATTCAACATGGGTTTGAGCAAAGCAGTTGCACCACATTGTGCTCATCCTTCGTGCAAGTTGACTAATTTCACTGTGGCCAGCTCTAGGGAATTTTTAAATGGGGTATTTTTAATTTCAGGCTCATGCACAAGCATGAGAATTGAACCTTAAGGAAAAAGTGTAGTTATGGTATGTTTTCCTAACAGACCAAAGCAGCCACAAAAATGCCACCAAATCTATTAAGGCCAAACCCTCTGTAATTAGCCCAACACATGCAAGGACAAAGCATGGCAAAACTACAGAGGATGTGATCCATACTGCTTTGTGTTGTAAAAAGTTGCCGAGTATCATGACCAGCCAGGCAGAGCAAATAAGAATTTCCTTCGTTTTGTGAGGCAGGACTTTATATTTCCCTCTGGACTAGCGGAGTAAAAGAATGCAGTAATTACCCCCCACATGCACACTTTCAGAATACATCTAGATGCAGGGTTATAGCACCTATTGCGCAGGGCAGGCTGCTGTGTTAGTACTACAATGATCTCTATAATCCCTCCTTTTGATTTTGCCGTCTCTATGATCTATGATGGGAGAGACGGTCACTGCTTCAGAAACGGCCTCTGAAGCCGAACTCCTGTTGTGAAGTTAAGTAGCAGTGAGTTGACACATGGTGGACAGGAGTCTGTGTGACAGACAGATTCGCCTTTGACATAATACACAATTAAACTGTTCTCTAACATAACACCCTGATGAAGGCGTGATAGTTGACATTTGTGGAATAAATCATGGTATGTTGAAGAGAGAGACATATTTCTGACTAATTTATATTGAAGATATGCATAATTTTTGCTTAAATTATGAAACATTACTGTAAATTGAGATCAGGGTTTTAATTCTCTGCTTTGTTGTTGGAACGCTCCTGTTTTAATCTTTGTTCACTGTCAGAGGTCATCAGAGGTTATGTTCAAAATATATAAATCACAATCTAAAAAATTACATTTATCACAATTAAAAATACTTGATAAGAGAATAAAAATATACTGACCTGCCATAAAAAATGTCATTATACACACTGTCTCATGAATACCAACCAGGCTACACTGGTTGTATTCTTTCACATATTTTTTAGGCAGATGTTACACATAATCATTCATTTGAACAGGCTGTCTAGAAATGTCACACTATAAAATAGAATAGTGAAAATCTGAACATTAGGTAAAAATAATGTAGCTGCACACGTCTCCTTTATGTCTATGTAATATCTATGGGTGTCATTGACCTGCCCTCTGTTTAGCTTCCTGCTTTTTTCTCTCTTTGAGAACCCAAGTGGCCCTTTTTGTAGCATCAACCTGTCATTTTGGGATAGCTCAGAGGAAGTCAGCTACAGGAATCACATTCAGATGCTTAACAACCCAATATTGAAAGCACTGCAGAGTACCAGGGCGTACACCCCAGTCATATCAATCACAAGGTCAAAGGGCATACAAAAGGGCACAGGTTGCTGTGCACTAGCGTTTCTCCACATTCAACAGCACTGAGAACAGCAAAGCAACGGCTGCCTGTGACAGGCACCCACTCGTGGTGCCTGCAGGGTTTTTTTTTTTAAATATCATATGACCAGATTTATAAAAATAAGCTCATCAAAGGCACAGCTACCCACCCACACACACATCTACGCCCACCCACTTCCTTTTTAAATCCCCACTTCCTCAAGAGAGGTGAAGTTTGGGTGAAGTCATGATGTGTTTTACATGCTGGCTGCAGCCATCTTTTATCTTTTTCTTTTGGTACTATTTCTTCAGCGGCACAGTGTAAAGTCTCAGTTTCTCTTCACTCCATAAAGTCCCTGTCTAATATGTTGCTCTTTTTTCATAACCACTCTTGTTTTTTTCTTGTGTATGTTTCCTCTTTTTTCTTTTTTCCTCAACCACAGCTTTCTTCTCCTGCCCGCGATGGTGTGATTTAAGACCAAGTGACAAGGCCGTTTCTCACACATCGCTCCCCATCAGCCGGCATGTGTAATACCATCCCTCAAGCTAAGCTAAGCTATACCCTCAAGTACAGCCTCCACATGAAAGACCCTGACAACCGCACATCAGAGGAGTTTATTTGCTATACTTATTTATTTACTCCATCCCCCTTCCTTCTCGCCACCCCTGACCTCACTCAAACAAGCCTCCCACAGTCATAAACTATCCTTTGGGTGGTATCTCCTGACTTTCTGTTTGAGAAAGTCGGGGTTTATTGTTCCACTTGCAAGCTTGACTAATTTTTCTACAAGCAAATGCTGACAGTGCTGTAGCTGATGTCTTGGGTTGTATCTCGTTTTCTTATGAATGAATCACCCAACATGAAACACACAGCAGGAAGCTAATTGGGTCTGATGACATTTGTCTGTCTAATAATTGGTTTAAAAGCACCTGCTGAGGCTTAAGTTCAAGGAAGCTATCACAATTCCATCTCAATTGTGTGTCCATTTCAAATTAGTCCCAAGAGATTTAAAAGCCACCCCCCTTTTTTGCCAGGAAAATGAACTGGACTTTGAAATGTCACAGCACAAATAGTGTAAAATAACATTTATTCACCTAGCTTGTGAACACTGTCATTAATCAAATGATATTGTTGGGCCTTTCCTGGGATAATTTTCCCACATCAAGTAAAGGTTACACATCTTTATAGAGCATAAACTTCCATAAAACAACTTTGTTTAAAAAGCACAGGTCAAGGAGAAAGTGTTTCAATTTGAAAACTGTTACCTTGTTTGGGTGCAAAGAGCAAAGTTGTGTCCTCATGAGAATTCAGCCCACCCAAACTGACCTTGAGCATACACTTCAGTAACTAAAATGACCACATAGCATCAGCTTGCAAATACTCCTCCTCCTCCCACTCGTCCTGTGTGCTCTTTTTGTTTTTAACAGCCTCTCCTTGACTTTTCCCTCTACCTGATCCACCTCGCCACTTTCTCGCTCTCTTTTTCTCTGTTTCTCTCTCTCTCCCTCTATTTCTCTCTTTACCCATCTTTCTCTCTCATCTCATTCCTCGCACCACGTTTACCAGCAGCTGTTGGGTTCAGATGGATGGTCCCCACAGTGCAAGACCCTGACCTGCAGTCTAGTGACTGATTATCCCAGTGCCCTGTTGTGCTGCTCCCTGAACGCATACCAACACACAGTACACACACAGGCACTCACAAACAAACAAACACACACACACACACACAAGGTTATGGAACTATTGGATAAGCTTTAGGGACACTGGGGAGTTTAGAAAGGAAAAAAAAAAACAAAACACCAAAGCAACATTTTTCATCCTTGCTGCATGTTGGGATCACCTCCTTTGACCTTGATGACGTTGGTAGACACACTTCCTGTTGAACCCTAATTGACGGTGCTATAATGGGAGCAGATAAAACCACAGCTGGGTACAATCAGCCGTTGGGTAATCGTGGAGCTGTGTAAACTATTCAAATGTTTTTGTCGGCTTTTTGGGAGGCCTTCTCTCGTGCTATGTTTACTTGTCACAGTGTGGGCGGCTTCCATAGTACAAGCATGTGCCACTTGGGTCGTGCT
Source organism: Rachycentron canadum (assembly GCA_038496675.1). Taxonomy (NCBI): domain Eukaryota; kingdom Metazoa; phylum Chordata; class Actinopteri; order Carangiformes; family Rachycentridae; genus Rachycentron; species Rachycentron canadum. The sequence continues at coordinate 9,075,736 of CM076670.1, read as the reverse complement.
TGACCTTGCGCATCAGCGTTTAGTATAAGCAAAGAACTTGTTATCATGCAAACAGGCTAAATCTTGAGGAGTCTATTGTGTCGGGAGCAGAGAGTGTGGCAGGATGGGGGGAAAATGAGAAAAATGGTAGACGCAGCAGCAGCAGCAGCAGCCAACCTGGAATGGCTGGGATTAAATTTACGCCGCATGAACAGGGGAGGGCTAAATCATGTTACATATTATGAACCAGAAAAAAGGAAGGGGGAGTGAAAGGGGGGCGGAGCAGAGGGGTGGAAATATAATGGATAAAGGGAGCAACGAGGCAAAGAGGGAGAAAGGTGGTGAGAGAGAGGAGAGGAGGACAGGGGAAAGTAATGTGTGAGGAAGAAGAGAGGGAGAGGAGAGCACACTGTAGGGTAGAGAGCAAGAGAGGTGGAGGCAGAGGGAGGGAAGCAAGGGAATGTGCCTCACTGCCAGCTTTTCTCACGCTCCGTCTGTGCTTGTACGCCTAACACAGGCAGCGTGAGAGAGGTAGAAAAGAGGACTGAGGGATAGAGAGAGAAAAGGTGGACCCTGTTTAACAGGAGATGATAGTTGTGAAGCCACTTTGGAAGTCTAAGGGCATTGGTTCCTGAAGGGAAGGAACTGGAGAGATGACAGCAGGTGAAAGAATGAGAGAATAAGAAAGATGGCGCATGTAAACTATTCTCACCCTCAAAAACCACAAACTCAGGATTGGCTCCGCATCCAATCAAATAGATGCCGCCTGAAACAAACAACTCCTACACATACATGCTCACAAATGTAAACTCTGGCGTTGCTGTGCACAAATAGACACATACAAGCAGAGCACAGGCACGCATACCCTTTGCACCACATGCTCCTGGCACTTTGACATCTACCCCCAACACTGCAACGATCTGTGGGAGGATGAATAATCTCACTTCCGTGAGGCACAGAAAATGAGAGAGAGGAAGGAGGGTGAGAGGGAGGTTGTTCCCAGCCTGAGCTCACGTCGTTTTATGGAAAGCACAGAGCTCTTGAACAGACAAAACAGCATTCCGCTGCCACTCGCCGACATGGCAGAAAACATCTGAACAGAGCTCTATTGAAAATAACTGAATAACACAGCATTGGGTATTGTGTTGTTCCCTAATACATATGACATAAGTCAACAACAATATGCTTCCTTATCTTTTCGAAACAATTGAACACCAAGGTACATTGTGTGGTAGTGACATTTCAGTGGCTTTTGTACACAGGCCAGGCCGTTTGGTATGTAAATGCACTACTTAGGCGTACATGAAGGATGTAAGGAGGCGCTCGGGGCATACACGCTACACTCATAGGGCAACAAAATAATTAAAATGCCAAGTGTCTTGCATTATCTAAATGCTAATTTGCCCCGATATACCCTTAGCTAAAATGTAATGCCACATTATGGTTTCTATAGTGCACTAAAGAAACGCTGGGCAAATTTCCCTTCAATTAGCTGAGCACACTATGTGCTATGTTTTACCGAAGGTGATGTGGATGTTTTCATAAGTGCGCTCATCATGAGGCCTTAGTGTCAATTCATGTAGATTTCTTAAGTAGTTTTTGCACCTCTGTCACTAATCACTGGTCACTAAGCTAAATTAAAAGGTGATGATGTTGCTGCACTGCAATGAATTCTATGAGGTATTATGTCACTTCAAGCTGTGCTATCCCGTCTCACTCTAGTCTGGGTGTTTGCCGAGGAAAAAGCTGGTCAAGCAGTTATTGTTTTTCAATGTTTTGGTGGCACTGGTGTTTTTGCCATGGCTCAGATTTGATAATAAAGCCCGAGTCAACAACTGAAAGAACAGACAAGCAGCATTAGGAACAGGAGCTTATCAAAGATTTTTGCATGAAAATACATCAGTGCCAACAGGGAGGGCAATGGGACAAAAAATATTATCACAGATATGAGGCGTTTTTGCTGAATACACAGATCGAGGTGAAATTGTGTTGTTCCTGCTTTTCCATCTATATCCTGATAAGACTGTCAAAGGACATGCTAGGTGGGGATGAACAGAATTTTAGTAAGCTCCTTCAATATTTCAGAGGTTCAAGTATTCTTATAAAGTTTACTGAACACTTTGATGTGGGCGCTGCTGATTAATAGATTTGAAAAGCTAAACTTTTATTTTAGTTCTTGGACGTCCTTGAAAGGTGTTTTAGCCAAACTAAACTATTGTTCTCATGAAAGGCAGTGCAGGCTGCTTGTGCAACTCAGTCGAGGGAAAGCAATGGTTCACCCTCAGGCAAAAGCAACAATTCCCCCATTGTCGTTTCACTAAGACGAATGCTGGCCATTGCTACGTTAGCAACCAAACAAGAGCAGTTCCCCATCAGTGATGGTATATTGTAGCACATGAACAAGACATTTTATTATGCTACTGAAAACGAATGAATAGGTCCTTTTCTCCAGCCACAATTTCGAGATTGAAATTCAAATCAAATGCCACCTTCAAACAAATGTCAGTACAGGAAATCAGAACTGTTCTGCCAAGGCCTGGCATCAAGCAGAATGCACAATTTGACATTTGGACGTGATTTTCTCTACCTCTGTCCTTGTTTCATCTAAAATTAATTTGGTAATCGTCACAAAAATGCATATAAACCCACATCACACAATGGTCTTTGCTGTTCTCGCTCTACATCTAACTCCCTCTTAGAAACCTTTATACAAGTTCCCCCAACCCAATACAGTCCACCCCCGAACACTCACAAACATTATTAAGACACTGTCAAGCTTGACATTGCCATCTCCCATGCTGTCAGTGGCCCTCACTGGGAGTCGCTGTTGACTGACTGCCTGGATGTGCCTTATCATTAACAGGGCCGCCTGTGCCACCACAGAGGGGCTTTGATGACAGAAACTAAGGCCCCAGTGCTTGCCCCTCCCATTTTGCCTGCCCAAGTGTCATCTAAATGAGATAGGGCCCAGGAGCTAGGGGATTAGGCACTGCATAATTACCTATTTAAAGACCCTAATTGAGCATTTCATTAAGCGACTGGCACTGAGATTTTGCCAAGGAGGGCACTACAGGGAGAGAGACGTATTTGTCAGTGCATGCATGCGTGTATACGCGTCTGCATGAGTTTGTGTGGGTAGGTGACAGTGCAAAAATGTGGGTGTGCATATGCCTGTGTGTGCACTTTGTAACTGCAGCAGACTGTAACCTTGAATTCAAGGGTTACCTTGTTAGCATGCAGGTCTCTAGCTTGTTTTTGTGTTTACATTGCACTTAGACCGTTTGGCACATCATGGTGCAAGTAAATGCAATAGTAATTCACCTTTACATAGTGACTGATGGTCATAGGTAAACATAGTAACTTTCCACAGAAGAATACTATTTTACATGGTCAGTGCTTCAAATATAAAAATTAAGCTACATATTTTGATAAAGGTGGTCATTTAATTGATGGCAAATATTCAGTCAGCTGCCCTTGACTGCACACACAAAATATTAATGACCTCGTCCTATTTTGATGACCTTTTTTCTAATGATTCAAAACAGTTATTATATTAGCTGAGTGTATATTTTCCTGCTACCCAACAGCGAGAAAATGCAAAATGAATAAGTCATTCTGTAGAGCTGTTTTATACACTCTCAAAAATAAAGGCAATTTACTAAGGCATTCGTCCATTGCTTTAGCCGATGAAAACATGTTGGGGAGATATATAGAGTTCCTGTGTTACTATAAGATTAACATATCCTGCTCCAGTTGTACTAACTTCTTTGGGTAACATTGTCAATGCCAGACAAAACTGATGAGAACATTTGATCACTGGGCTCTGCTACACATGATAAAAGAAAAACACTGCAATGCTATAACATTGCCCATCTCTCTGAAGCTAATTGAATCCGATAGAAGTGAATTTTGTGTGCGCACATTAAAGTTTCTTTTAGCCCAATGACAAAAGACAACAAGCAAGTTAATGCCACAAACATTGTCAGCTATCAAACTTATGCTTTCATGACGCCACAGAATGTCAGCCCCAAGGTTTCCAGCGCCACATCAAAAGCACTTTTGTCAGACAAGGAACGAGATACAAGAGGGACATGTATAATTGTATCTGGCTTACAGAAACAAGAATAATACAATTATTCATTGTTTTGTTTACAACTGAAAATAAATTTCAAGTGGATAGTATTAAAAAAAAACTTATGCTGACTTCTAAAGAAGCATAGTGTTTAACATCTTCAAAGCTTTTGCGACAAAAAGTACCACCAGTAGAGTGCAGAGTGAATTCTGTTCATTTGCCTTAACATTTCACTTTTTGTCGATTCCTTTGTATTTCCACTACATGATTGTCTAAATGGTTTGTTGCTCATTTACTCATGTGTTTCAGTGCTGGGGCAAGATTCTAAGTTCAGATCATAAGTCTAAACTTTCTGATCTGGCTTATGGCAAGGACTAAATTAAATGAACAGAGGTGGACTCAAGATGACACTGGGGGCCCCATGGTCTTTCCTCACTACAAACAATTTCAACGGCAATCGTTACAGCAGAATGCTGGACCCAGATACTTTAGTGATGACCAATTTGACCTAATTTCCATGACCCAGCAGGCCATGACTCTTCTTTGCCCCCTCATCTCTATATTTGGGTTCACTGGGGACGTTGGCAAGTCACTGGCAGTTGCCTTGCGCATGATTGACTTGTTTGCTAAATGACTAGAATCTGAAGTGGCGACGCGAGCTGGGGGCTATTGGAGTCTTTGGGGCAGACACCAGCTGCTGACTGTTACAGATAAACTGTCCCTCCCTCTGGGGATTCATGTGAGCACTATGGTGGGGAATGGTGCCGAAGTCTGGCCAAAGATGCTCAGGGCTGTAATGACACTGAAACATCATGAGTCAGTCAGTGCTTTCTATCACCAGACTCATTATTCTTCTTTGACATGATGGAGGTTGAAAAGGTTCCTGCACTGGCTGGGAAATGAACCTGGATCTTGTACATGACAGGTGAGAAATTGGTCCCTGAGCCACCAATGATAACAAACTCAAAAGTGAATCCAACGTCTCCTTCAGTGTTAACTCATTGTCAGACTGCTGTAAAGTCATCAGGAAATTATTCCACCTTTATCACATATCACATTGTGAGCTGCCTTGAATATTTGGCCACCTTAAGTGTCTCCAGCAAAGCTAAATCCAGGCCTTTTCTTAAATGTTAGCAACTGTGGATGTTCCTGAGTTTATGCCAGGTGTACAAGAAGCCACTGCTGTTGTGATGACGTTAATATAAGCATGGGTAGGTGTGTAGGTTAGTTAGTGGGTTTGAAGGCCTTATCCAAATCTCTTCTTTGCAAATCCATCGTCTAACTCCCTCTTTCCCTTTGTTGCCTTACAATGAACTTGAACAATGAAGTGCACAATAAGCTTCAGAGTCTGAAATATATTCACTTGCATAAATGGCAGATTGGCAAAGGGTACACAAGAAAGCAAGACACATAATCTCTGAGAGAAAGCCTCTTTGTGTGAGAAAGCGTGCCCGTGTGTGTACTCCCTTCTAGCATAAAATTTCGACGGTCTTGTCACTGGTGCGATTGTTGAGTAGAATATAAGCTGGTATGCTCTATGCTTTTAATGCTGAAGATGGGGATTCCTGACACTACAAAGACTATCTTATGACTAAGGCTGTACCTTGTGACTGATTGTAATTGGCTAAAAGACTTAGACATTTAATTATTGATGCGACCAGTATTCCTTTAAATGTTGACATTGGTTTTTGTAAATCCTTTCTTCCCCATGACCAGTGCTACATATCATGCTGATCCCACCTTATTCCAAATGCACTTGACCATGTTTTGACCGCGTGCAAAAACAGACGCCTGGTTGGTTTTAGAAAATGTATGCAGAACAGATTTCACACACTTCTCTGCTGCCCTCTTTTCAAAATTCCACATTAATGGATTAGTAGGCTAACTTTAAGTATGACATAGTGTAAGAGAGCCAAACTATTGCATAATTCAACATTTGTGTGTGGTCTTGTGCATGGCCAAGTGTGGACAAACTACCTACTCAGCTTGAAAACACCCACAACGGAGTATCCTCTCAACCTGGCAGTTCCTATTCCAAAGTTGCTCACTAGTTCTGGCAGCCCTGGTGACAGTGGAGCCAATCTAGCAGGAGGCCCAATGTGGGTCCTATCAGGCCTCATCTTGGCCTTGCACATTCCCTATCTCCCCATCTCTTTTGAGGAGACATCCATCTTGATTTCTGCTGAGTGCCAAAAAGAAGTAGTAGGAGAATGAGAGGGAAAGATGGAGAGGAGGATGGAAGAAGGGTGTTCACCTGATAAGGCAGCTGAGAATCAGTGGAGAGGATCTTAGGGAGCGTGGCCCCAACATGCTGAAAAGAGGAACTTCATCTTTATCTAATTACCACAGGGCCGTTTTGCTGGGGCAGATAGTGCGAGCGATTATGGCTGCTGGTAGGTATCACAGTACTCTCATGCCTTTACAAGCACACGCAATCTCACGCACAAACTTATGCAGATATGATTAACATTCAAATACACTTCCAGTGACGCAGAGAGGTACAAGCACACACACGCACACACATACATGGGGCCCAGGGCTGAGTGCCATAACAGCCCAATGAAATATATTCAGATTAGAAAGGTGTCGCATTACTCTCCAGCCGGATGATAAATACGCGGTTAGCACCATCATTAATCTTGTACCCCCTCCCCACCTTCCGCCTCCAGACGCGGTGATGTAAGGGGAGGGAGCCAGCGTACACTGGATGGAGCCAGTGCCTCAGTTAGCGTTGCAGCGGTGTGACTGGTGCATGCATGGAGCGACAGCAGTGCCTTGTTCTGCTAGATCTCACAAGCACAAGAGGTCAGGGCAGTCTGACTCACTGGGCTCGCTTGTAATGTCACTGTTCGGAATGGCAGGTTGTTGGATTGAGCTGAGGTGACGCTCTTTCTTTATTCAGGGATTGTTGCAGAGAAATACATACAACCTCGTCCTCATTTGTTGCACACATTGTCTCTTTTGTTCTCAAGCTGTCGATGGACGCTCCCTGTCATTCACTCTACATTCACATCTCTGTCCATTTGCTCCAGGATTCCTCTTTCTTTCTAAGCACACTGCTTTCTGCTGCCGCCCTCCCTTCTTTCATCCCAAGGGTTTTCTGACATATTGCCCTGAACGGCATTTCATGGTAAGTGGCCATTGTCTGGCTAATGAGCAGCATGCATAAAACACAAGAGGGCTGAGAAGACAATGACAGACATCCACACAGAGACAGAAGCACATGCTGGGCACAAGGGTAGATTCACCACCAGTAGCTTAAGCAGCATATTTCTCCTGCAAACACAGCCATGTCCCTCTAGGGAGGCTTCAGACAGACAGTTCAGACAGTGGCACATTGCCCTCAATACAAACACAGCCTTAGGGAGGGGTCAAAGGTCAAGAGCTGAGGAAATTACTTGTGATAAATTGGCGATGGTGCCAGTAGTGTTGTGTATATGTGAGTGGGGTCATCCTCCCCTTCCCCTTGACTGGTGTGTTTGATGAAGTGTATAGTCTTTGAGTGTACAGCCTGTGTCTCCAGCATGCTGAAAGCCAGAGTTTCAGCGGGATCCTCCCACAGATCCTCATTCAAGGGGTGCCTCTTGGGAAAAATGAGGGGGAACACTTCATTGGATTTGGTTCAAAATGATGACTAAAAATCTAAACGCTCAACTGGAGCAAGACTGAGTCACCAAAGCTAAAGTAGCATCATCTTTTTTTATCATCTATAGTAACATCTGCTCAGAGGTTGGTAGAGGAAAGGTCTGTTGTGCATACTGTACATTTCCATTACGATAAACTTGAAGGCCTGTTGTTGATGAGATTAATGATGTCAGTGTGGCAACTTCTTATCCAAACGGTCGAAACCTCTACGAAACTACTCCACAGCAGTTTCATCTAAGCTGACAACGCTGCAGATTTGTGCATTTATCATGTGTTTTCAACATAACCATGCCAGCCCAATGGCCCACCGCAAACTGTGTCCCTGAAAACTGGTTAGACATCATATTTACAAGATGTTTTGCTGATTCAGATGTCTTGCAGGAGAAAAGTGGAGTTGAATTGAAAATTCATGGCTGATCTCCATTCCAAGGGCAATTTTTGCAAGGGACGTTTTCTCATTGTTGTGAAAAATTTCTGTCCACACTGCAGCTGCCATAAATACTTTGGGCCTAATTTTTGTACTTGCAGATTATGGTCTGTTTTTTCTCCTGTCTGCATTCTGTAATCACCAAGACAACAACAGGATGAGTTGCAGCCTTGCCAGGACCTTTGAGCTTAACAACAAGCATACATTGGGACTATTGTGCAAGATAGGCCAATATAAACTTGAGTGTTTCATTGCAAGATGGCTGATTAGCTCTTAAGGGGGTTGTAAAGAATTTGGTGCCTTGGTTTTGGGCTTCTCTCATAAGGCGCTTGTTAAATTAGGGTGATGAAAACTATTCTGCATGCGCATTGCATATACTCATGTATAAAATGATGCTATAATCAAGCACAAATTCCATACAAACATTGTCACGCTCATGCAGTTACTTTGTGTTGAGCCAATTGTGTTACCACATTTTTATTGAATCTCTCAGTTGCCCCCAATCACTCTGTCCTCTATAAAATGCTGGCAAGTGGATTGGGGCTACTATAATGGAGGCTCAATGCAGAAATAAACTTGTTTTACTGCTGCAAACAAAGTGATGTGACCTGGAAAGGTTGTATTTTTTGCTGGGATAATGACTGTATTTTAGAGTCAGGCCTCAGTGTGAACTCTAATTACTTGTCTGGGGCAGCTGAGCTACGTTGGTCTCAAGCACTTAGTAATAAAGTCCATATTGGTTCCATGTTTATTAAACACAACATGAATGTCTGGTGAAAATAGCTACTCATGCACAGGATTCATTGTTGCTCTGGGTCATTTCTTTGTACAGGAGAACCTGGATTGCCATCCTGGATGATTTTGACATTCAAGCTAAAAACAATCCTACAGCATACAGTTGGGAGTCTATCGTGGATATTTTTAATACCTTGCAACGCTCATTGCAACCAATACACCATCTCTTGACCTGAATATTACTAAACGTATGTGTTCATCCTCCTGCTGGAGTCAAACTTAACCAGCTCTGCCACAAGGCTGACAGAGATTATTTTTAAGAAAATGTCCTCTGACTTTCACATTTTATATGATTTCATTATCCACACTCTACAGAACTGGCTCCCAGTTAACTTAATCACTGTGACACCCATTTCTCATAAATATGCAAATACAATACAGAAATCTTGACTACTTTGAGAGTAAAAAGGGACTTTAAGCAAAGACTTGCTGAAGACCCTTTCTCAAATCTCATGTCAAGCCTTTTGAGCACCTCATATGGGCCACTTTTGTTCAGAAATTGTGAAGTCTCTGGGTTCCCACAGCAACATGTTTTGCCAAAACAGAGCATGCTTGCTTGTCACAGTAAATTTAATCATACAAAATGGGAGCACTCTGTGCTACTCTCATCACTGCCACTTTTTTTTTTTGAGTGGTTTTGTTTCCACTGTGGTTAGGATTGAAGCAGATAGAGTGGAGGCACAACAAAGACAGAAAACCATCCCTGCAATCTTAATGAAAATAATATTGTAAAAATGTCACAATGGAGGTCTGGTTATATGGCTAGAAATATAATTTTACACTCAGGTCCTTTGTGTCCTTCTAGACCACTGGCTCACTAGTAAAACAGTACTCCACAGACTGAAAGGCGGCATGGGTTTGTGAGATGGTAGGGAAAAATAAAAGAGACGTGAGGCAGGAAAAGGGGATTTGTAGGGGTATTAAGGCATTGCACGCCTGCTGGCTTGTGCCTTATCCCACTGTACATTCCAGTAGTGCAGTGTGCAAAACTTTAGAGACCAAGAACAGAAAACTTAAGCACTTCAGTAACCCATGTGCATTGAGGATCCTCCTTGAAGAGAACTATCTCAATCTATTTTCTGTCACCTGTCTTGTCTCGACTCTGTGTATGTGCTTGCATTCCCCCTGATCTCCTTAATCTGTGACAGGGGGCAGAGCTTGTGTACTAACAGCTGGGAAATCTGTGCCCCCTGCTGCCCTTGCGCTCCTCCTCCTCCCGCCACCCACTCTTTCTCCCTCTCACTGCCCTACCAGGTCGCCTACTGACGGCTAATAAAAGAAGCGGCCCTTGACTGTGAACAGCTGGGTTTCTGTGATCTAACTCTGCAAGCGGCTTGCTGGGGCTTTTTCTCTGTGAGCAGAATAGCAAAACATATAAGAATAGCATGGGAATGAAGGCGACTCATACAGTACACAGAGATGATTGAGATGAATGAAAAATAAGGCAGCGTAAAAGACAGAAAAGTGAGAGAACAGACATACTATCAAGCCAGAGGAAGGGGGCTCAGTGGCTGTCTTGTCCCTGGCTTTTCATGGCCTAACCAGCTAATCAATAGCACAGAGAAACACTATTTCAGTTGGCTCACTGAGCTCTCTGTACAGGAGAAATACTTAGACTGCCAACTCAGTCTTTGTGTTTTTCTTTTTTCTGTCTACAGTGAGCAACTGCAGTTTTTCTTTTAATATATTTAGCTGATGCACAGGAAGTGATGCATCTCGTGCAGTGTGCAGTGTGGAGTGTGCACCTACGCAGGAACTTCAGTTGGAAGGTAAAGGGATTGCAGTTAGAGCTGGGAGCAGCTGAAGTATGTCACTGATATCAACAACAGAGTTTACAAAGCAGGCACTGCAGTGCCTCAAGAGTTTGGCAAACAGAAGAGGTGGTTTCAAAAGAATAATCAAAATCCTTACCATAAAAAAGATCAAAATAGCCATCTCATTTATCATTAATATTTAAAACAAACAAACACGGAGAGAGCCGAGTGATTGCAAGAGGCTTTGAGGATTATTTTAGATATAGGTCCCACTTTGAAACTAAATTCTTTTGGTCCTGCGAGACAGCTTTGATGCGTCTTTAGGAGAGCAAAAGCTCTTGGAAATGGATGAGGTCCTGCTCTCTCTGTAGCTGGCATTCCAATCTCGAAAGAGACGTGAGAGTGGCACCGTTACTCTAAAACAAGGACTCCAGACGGGGTCATGGGTGGGGGCTATGATGTGAGGGAGGCTTAAAATGTGGCAGACTTAAATAGCTGTGCATATGACCCGTCATGCCTGACCTACACTCTCTTATCACACTGCTGCACCATAGATATCTTTTCTAATTTTGTGTGTGTGCGTGTGGACAAGTATGAGTGTAGTGAGGAAGTTGGTGAGTATGAAAGACGACTCCAGATGCTCCCAGCTGGCTGTTGCCCAGTGAGGCTAATACACTTCTGCCTGCCTAATTAGAGCACACACTCACACACACGTGCACAGTCGACCCCTCCTCACCACTCATGTCCCGCTGTTTCAATGGGTTTATGGTAGGAAGAACATATGCCCCCCCTGTGTTTTATGCAGGACACACATGCCGACAGCTAAACAAACAACCAGGGGCTTAATTACCTCATAAGGGAGGCCAGGGGTGAGGGATGCTGATGAGTCACAGTAGCATCATGTAAAAGGATGTGATATCTAACAGAGGAAAAAGCAATGTTATGCTGTAAATGCAGCTGATTTGTGGCTTTTGATTAAAGTGTTGACTCAGTAGCAAAAATGATCCACATTGCAGATAAAGTGAAGGTCTAACTATCTCTAAATAGCAGTTTATCTCTCTCTGCTTCATGCATATACACAAACCCACAGAGCCTCATGGTTCATGTTGGTTCTCATGGACAGAAAAGAGCATGGAATGATCAGCTTCTAATCTTGTACGCCCTCAGTGTGTAAAAACCGATCAGCATAATTTTCTTGTCAATCATGACACAAATTGATTCAGGATACCAGATGGACATATGTGTGTCTGGATGTGTTTGCCACACTGACCCCTTCTCTGGGCTGTCAAACAGCAACACTGTACTCCGGCAGCAGCAGCACTCCCTCACAACACATCGTGTCAGACATTTTCCTGCCAGCCTGTCAACGCTGGGCTGTGTGTGGCAGCTTGTCCCCCTCACCCCCCACCCACCCCCTACACTTTTTTCTTTTGTCTTGTTGGCACAAACACATAAAACAGCAATATAAAAGAACTCATACCATCTGCAGGCAAAAATCAGTTTCAAGTTTAAAAATCACAGCGTACTTTGACATGCTTTCTTCAGTTTAACACTTGCACAACGTCTCTGTTACCACGTCTTTCCAAGGGTGAATTCGAGAAATATATTTAAACATAAAATAATACATAAGCATTGACTTATTTGACAAGATAGGATTACAATACGCTTGTTGATTACATCTACTAAATGTTGCATAGAAAGAGGAATCCAAATAATGCATGGTGCATGTCAGCGTTTGAATATCGGTTTGCAAGTCATGTCTGACCACAAAGCAAGGTCTCAAAGGGTAAATGATAGCCTCAAAACAACACACACGGAAACAGAGCCAAATGAGGACATAGAAGTAGCGGCAGGGAGGTTTTGGGCAGTGGAGTAACAGAGAAAGAGATACCAAGGTCAGTGTTGTGGGGCCTGCTTTAGACGAGAGAAGAGAGATGGTGTGGACAGATGTCAAAAGTGATAAACGTCAGGCCTGACAAGCTCCAGCTTGGCTATCAGTTACTACTCAGAGCCTGAGGTCGGGCAAGTGCCAAGACAATGCCAACGCCTCTCTGTGACGATCAGTGCCTCCGGAGATTGTGCAAAATGGCTGCCGCCATGCCAACGCATTATTACGAGTCACTGCCTCTGCAATTTTTTTTTCTCAAAGGAAGTGCCATCTGTGAGTGACAGCGGGGCCTCGGCCATTTATTTTGAATTCAGTAAACAAAGCTGCCATTTTTTGCATTTTGAGGGTCTAGATGCTTGCGTGTGGCTGTTTTTGTCTTGGGAGAGATTAAGCGAGGTGTGATGTATATCCTTCTATCTCCATTTTTCTATTTGAATCCATGCTCTCTGATAAGCATTACTCAAGTAGCAGGACAAAATAAATCCTCATTTTCACATTTGAAAGCAAGCTGGACAAAAATCCAATACCCAGGGGAGTGCTTGGTCTTGCTTTAAGCAGAACAGCTCATGAGAAGAGAATATGTGTGTGGGGTGGGGGGCATTGGAAAATAAATCCATATCAGGCCATTTACTTACATATTCTATGGTCATTGACGAGCTGTCAAACCATTTATTTCAGCGTCTGAACTGCACACCAAAATAATTTTCCAAAGAACTTTCTCTACATCCAAAACAAATAATGAATAACTAAAAAATCGATACAGTGTGCTTTATTGAGCTCACATGCTTGACTTGAGTCTGGCACCTGGCCTAATTGTTTTTCATTTGCCAGATATCCTTTTCTCTCCCTCCTTTGTTCTGCTTTTTATCAGGATAAATAATAACAAAAGGTGCACAGACCTCAAATAGTGTGCATATACAGCGTGTTTGACGTGAATCACAGTACAAAGACTATATCTTTTTTAGAGATAGCGGAGCTCCGTTGCACCCTGCCAGCTCCATTTCCAGAAAAGAAAAACAAACCCAATTTGAACAGACTGATTTGACTTTTGAATATATAGAAGCTCAGCAGTGTGAATCAAAAACATCCGGCACCCTCTATCAGTGCCTCTCAATGGGCCTTGGGTTTCTCAATGGAATCAGTCCTGGCAATGCCACATCGACCCGGGTCACACCCCGCTGTTCTACTGAGTGGGGCTGAATAAAATCTTTGCACGCAGACTGCAAGCTCGCCAGGGTAGGGTCAACTGCTCTGACCTCCGCAGGGAGGCTAGGCCCCATCTTCCTGGAAAAAAAAAAAAAGGCGACCAAAAAGCGTTTGTATCAGCAGGATACCAACAGAATCACTGGAAGAGAGGTTCCGCTAAGCAGTTTTGACTGACAGGAAAACTGGCATTTTGTGCAGTGTTTGACAGGGGCGCATACCCAGCTCTTTGAGCCAGTCTACTTTCAAGGAGAAGTGGTCAAAAGCCAAGTCAGTTAGCATGCACATGTGTAGAGTGTATAAGAGAAGGAATATATTAAATTCAATTCAGGATGTGAGAGCAGAAAAGGAAATCAGCTGTCTTATTCAAACTCAAGAGAAACATTATGCCTTCAAGGTACTTGAGAAAAAGCTACAGCAACGGCGTAAAGGCAGAGATGATGCTTCTTTAATTTCCTGCTTTCCTCTCACCTAAGTGAAACTGGGGCATTCCTGTCTGTCTAAGCATGAGCAAACGACTTCCAATCTTCACTGACCCACTCAACTCCACCGTCTAAGGGTCCCTCTTGGGTCATGGCCTCAGTGTCACATGCCAGTGGATGAGAAAGAGATATTGATTACCAATAAACTCATTAAGAACTAAGAGAAGGACTTTCCATCCAGACACAACAATTTGTTTCTGTCAAAACAAGAGCTTAGCAGTCAGATTGCTTTCACCGATTCAGGTTACTCGTACGCCCTTTTGAACTCATTGTTTTGCAAATGAGCTAAGGCTCAATGCCATATCAATAATTTTAATATCAATATCACTTTCAACAATTAGGTGAATGGGCATAATGTAATAGCTTAACAATGAGGATAATTAAGTGGCCATATTTCTGCTAGTGTTGAAATTCTGGCAGTTGTTTGTTGCTTAGGGACATTATTTTACAGCTATTATTTTACAGAACCAGCAGCTGATAACATTGTCATATATCAGCTCCTGTTGTGCATCTGCTATCCCTGATGTTAGCTGGCAGCTGACCATATCCGTTTCCATCCTGTCTACATATTTCATTGAAAATGATGTGGAGCTTTCAAGGTTGTGAAATCTGTCACAAGAAAATTAACAGGCTATGTACTGCCTCTGTTTATATGAACACACCTATGTTTATATGAACACACTTTTTGGCCATTTCATGTTATTCATCCTTATGTAGGTATTTCTAAATAATTCCCCCTCTTATAGGTTTTCTGAAATGATGCCAATCTTGAACAACATGATTTCTATTTTATACGATTACTTCCATATTTTAAGGAGATTTAAATTGCATTTGCACTCAAAGAGCCATTTTCTGTCTTCCTTTGAAGCACTGGTTGTATTTGCGATCCAGGGAATTAGAAACTTTCCCAGCATATCGGTGATAAACTGCCAAGCCGTTGCCCCTTTGCACCCGCTATGACACCTCTGCTCTTCAGGCCCCGGAAAGGATGTGCCTGAAGATCGAGATACCAACTGAGGACGTAGACAACTATGGTTATCGCAGCTCTGCCATTAATAAGATCGCCCGGTGGCTTGTGTCCCGAGGTTTACTGGCCTGTGTTATCATGCTTGGGGACAATCTAAAATGAAACGGCGCTGGAAATATGGCGCCACTGTGACAGGGGGTAAAAATGGGAAGAAATGTGATGGGCCACGGTGTCAGCGTGGTTAATCGAAAATAATGGCCAGCAATTTATAGTTGCCGTCCTGACCAGCACTGGCTGTACTGATGCAGGAGATCGAATTTTAATGTGTATAGTCCATCACTTTATACAGGCTACTGATGTTTAGGGCTCCGGCCAAACAGCACATGAATCTATGGACGGAGGTTATCATACAGCAGTAAAAAACTGGGCAACATTCTAAAAACAGTGCTCTTTCAGCTGTGTTTGTGTGTTCACACTTTGTGTGTGTGCCAGCACATTAAAGAACCTTTCTCAACGTTAGGATGGTTTTGACAGTCATCTGATTTCCACCTGCGGCCGTCGTAATAAATAAACAATAAAGCAGGAGGAGGAGGTAAGCTCATAGGAGATGCAAATGAAGGCCACCTGCTGTGCCGTTCAGACCACAGGGAACCGTGAGACCCATCAGTATTTTTCCTCATTTGACAAGAGTCCATCTAATCTCCCATCCCCACGCGTTCCTCTTACTGTGCTCCCCTGGTGTTAAACACTTGAAATGCTTCCTTGGGAAAAAAATAAGTCCAGATGTTGTACGCCCTGCGGTGCTTTGCTTTACAACGCTGGTTTTGTTGTTTTTCAACGTACCACAGTCCTGGAAAAATCAGAACAGCCATAGCATTTTTTAGGGTTACTTATCAATTTTCACTTATCAGGACATTGTCCTACTGTTTTCTAAAGACTAAAACTTTGCTTTGCCAAAACCTTTTGTAGGTTTGTACATGCAAATCTTTTCAGTACCACAGCCGCAATGCAAAGGCAAATCTCTGCATACTGGTCAAACTGTCATCACTGATGTCCCTTTCAGACACTGACCTGGTTAGTGAGTCTTAAATGGGGCATCGCATGTGATCTGACATGGCTGTGTCACAAACAACAGCTGTAGGAAATTCAAAAAAAGGTCTGCTAAGGTGTGACAATTTATAATCAAGTTAAATGCTTTCGGTAATTGAACTGTTAATTACTTTTTTGTTTTAATTACATACTGCACAATAAACCAAAGGCAAACAAAACTATGCCTCGTTTCTCTCGCGTCGCAAACAAAGCAAAATAAATCAATTTGTGCAGTAGGGATGGAGTGAGTAATGACTAATGATTGACAGACCTGGCCTGAAATGGCTCCTAAAGCACATGTGGCTATGAAGAAAAAACAAAAAAGAAGTTATTGGGATTATTGTGAGGGATGTCGATGCCACTTTATGACAATCTGTGCTGCTACCTGACCAAGAGCAGCACTTACACAAGACATCACAGAGCCTTTTGCTTTTTGGGACAATGCACACACGGAAGAGCCTTAAACAGTGGCAGAGTAAGTGTTTGCTATAGGAACACCACAAATGGCAACGGTCTATGGGAACCGTGTTGTAGGCTTGGGTGTGAAAATGTCATCTGGTTTCTCTTGTGTCATATTGAAGTGAGCCCAGCTTGACTAATCGGTAAAAGACACTTGATGCAATGAATATTATTCAAAAGAGCCTCTGATCAGCAGGTCTACATTGAAATGTACAAATTAGAGCTCAGCTGTGACTCATGCTCCTCATTGTTCGGCATTTTATTAAACTCACTCATTAAGCTCAGACTGTATTTTCAGTTCCCTCGTCTCAGAGCACAAAAACCAAATAACCTCCTATAGGGCATGAGAGGTAGAAATCAGCTGCATACACTGAATCATTTTCTGCATTTCACTCCTGACGTCAGAGCTCTTAATGAAGACAGCGTAGCTCACCGCTGCCGAGTTCTGCACAGCCAGTCTAAAGATTTTATTTCACTGCTTCCACAGCTTGCCTTATTTCACTATGGCTTAATGAGAGTCGTTTGGAATAATAGGCTTCCATTGAACGGAGGCATCTGCATCCACACAGCTCTAAATGAGTGAGCTAATTTCCAAAGATAATCACCTCTCATGCTGTGTTTTTATGCAGAGATGCTGTATATTTTTGCCTCGGATTTAATGAAGTCAAAAATTACCTCCACTCCTCTGGTAAGGTCTATGGAAGCTGGATGTGTCACCAGTAAAATTTGTCTTTAAATCACAAAAGAAAGGGTGTTATTTTCACAAACATGGCAGTTTGTGAAATGACAAATGTCACTACGACTGTGATTTCAGGAAATATTTTAAAATTTTCAAGTCTGAGGTACTGCTTTACAGTTTTGTAATCGCTTGGTTTTACACTTCTGATGAGAACAGCTCCAGGTCACTCGTTTTTACTGTTCTATTCGCATCTATAAAATATGGCCAATTTGAAATAATGTGCATGTTTTTCTTCTCAGATTATACATTTGACTTTCTAGTTAAACTGGGTTAAATCTCAATGTCCTTCAATTTGTCCAGTGTAAACGATATTGGTGTAATTGGCCTGCTGAGGACAGGCATCAGATCCATTAGCTCAGCACATAATCATCAAAACTTTTGTACTGCAAAGAAACCCTTAGCTTTCCTGACTGCCTGAAACATGCCTCTTTCTGTGCTACAGAGAAATTTTGACCAGCCCATCTGAAGCACTTCATGCTGCTGAAGAGACATAAAAAGAACTACAAACACTTTTTACATGTTTCCAAGAGCAAACAAGTGAGATTTCTTAGGATGCCTGGGTAATGAAGTCCGCAGGGACATTCAGAGACACAATTTAAGGATGAAGTGAATGCTCCTTTTTCGCTGTCTTTTCTGTCCTCCTCTTTCTTCCCTTCCGCTCTCTCTTGTCTAGTCCCAGTGTGTGTGTGAACGTTATCACCGATGACACAGAAGCTGTGGCGTCATGCAGTCACTGCAGATGGCAGATATATATAAAAAAAAGGGACAGGAAGGGAGGAATCGCTTACAAACTGCGTTGGCCATTTTGACAGAGAGAAACCGTGGCTTGTCAGAACAAATGGGAAAGGTCACTAACTGACAATATAGTGTTGTCCCATTCACTGAACTACACTATCCTTTATTTAACTTCCCACTTTCACGTCAACTAACTTGTCTTTAAAAAAAAAAAATGTCATGCCCTTTTATTTCTGTAAAGGTTGCACTGGAGGCAGCCACAAAGCAAGGGAGACTGAGCTGTTTATCACATTGACTGTGTATTTATGCAGTTGCGCTGGAGACAAGCTGTCAGTAATTTGGCAACATTTAGAGTACTTTTCCCCCTGTGGCTCTGTTGGAGTGGCCGTTGCACAAATTTATACAATATGAAAGAAACAGCAGCAGAGGTTAATTCCCTGGTGCAGTGTTATGCAGGCTGGCACTCCAAGCAGAGGAGCAAGACGACAATATGGCTAGCTGCTAGCCACAGCTCTCTGTTTAGCTTATCACAATAGATGGTCGGGAAGGGTTCCAAATAACGGCAGAGGGTGGGAAGATGGGAGAGAGCAGGAGGAATAGAAAGGAAGGGATTGCATTGTAATGTGTTTTTGTGGCTACCAAATGAACCTTTCTATAGACACAAAGAGAGCAGGACTGTAAAACACAGACGTACACACACACACAGGCTTCTTGGACTATCACTGGATGAAAATCAGCTATGGTAAAAGGAAAATCCATTTGCAATATTAAAAGCTTGAGTGTTGATGGCCAGCATCAACAGCTAAATTGCCATCCATCCACGCATTTTTTTTTTTTTTTTTTATGTATATGAGTTTTCTTTTTGAGTTAATGCTTTTAAAATAATGCCTACTCTAATTGGTACCATTTTCCTTGTCGAGACCAGAGGCAAGCCATCAAATATGGATGACAGTTAAAGTTAGTAAGCCATTTAACAGTAACTATATTTCAGCTTCAGCTCGTGGTCAGCTCTCAGGTAGTATTTTTCTTCTGAGTTGTCTTCAGACCATTCATTTGTTGAACTCAGTTATTTTATAGGTATTTTAATTTGATGTATTTATTCATAGAAGAACGTGTCTTTTGTCTACCCAGATTTGTTTTGTTGCCTCGTTTTTATGTTTCACTCTCCAGAATTGTCAGATTACACCGATCAAACTCTCAACTCCTAGCTGCATTGATCACGTGCATAATTTGTGTTTATGTGTGTCTGTTAGCATCCCTTACTCTATTGAATCTGCTAATCATATCTGTACATATCCACCCATGCCAAACATGTCATCTCATCTAACACCAAACCTCTTATTAGCCTTTGCTATCCACGGGACCAATTTAAGGCTTATGTGTTGCCTTACATCATGTAACCCAAGTAGCATGTTGTGTTAAACTTTCATAGATTGGAAAAAAAGAGAAGGCTGTACCCAAACATTCCAATTCCCACGCACAAGCTCTCCCTTTCTAAGTGTGAAACTCACACACAAGGCATGATGGTGTACAGTTACAGCGACGTTAAAACTCTCATGGAATGTTTCTTTAGGGTAGATCGACGGGAGAACACATGCAAGGACAAGGTAGGGGTAGGTGGAGTATTAAGTGTGGCAGATAGGGTTACACTGCCCTACACCTGACATGGACTTCCCTGAACAGCACAAGGAATTTAGGGGAAATTCTCTGTATGAGTTAGAGGTCACGGAAATTCTAGTTTACTGTACCCTGCAGGTTTTGTGAATTTCGTGGTGGCTGATGGTATTCTCCAAAGTTTGCAGCTTTATGCAAGTGTCACGTAATGCCACCCATACTCATTAAGCCTTTTAGTGAAATGCTGCAACATGGTTAGAGTGGATACTATTGTGTGTGACACTACAACACTGTCGCACTCTCATGACTTGAGTGAGTTTAGCAGCTTCTTTCTTCATCACATGGCCAATTTCCCGCTGTGGCAAAACTCAACATTAAATTATCATGATGTTGATCCGTGTTATGTGATGAGCGATGAATAACTTGGTGACTTCATGAGGTTTGGTATGTGGAGCTTATTTCTGCCATCTATAACTCTGAGCTATTTGTGGTATCTTGAGCCATTCTGCAAGAACTTCATTTAAGAGTAACCTAAGTCTACTAAACAGCTCTGGCTAGAACTGCCATTCTATGTTTAACTGTTGCCATCTCATCTCCCAGTAGATTTCCGTATATACAGGTCCAAATATAGGTAATTTCTAAAAGGGTTCATGGTGCTGTAAAAGTTGTTGGATACTTATGTCTCAAAGTGACTGATTTTGTGACTTTTACCAAGCTAGTATGTCTCAATATTTGGATTGTCCTTATAGCCACTGGTAGCAAATTTAAAGGAGGAAATTTAAACACTGGTATTATTCTATAAATACATTGGTGGGGTCATGTGTGCAATACTTTTCTAGCCTTACTAAATATAAACAAGGTCTGTCTGTGCAGTGTTATCTATAACAGCGTGATGCAACTCTCCGAAACCCCTCTGAAATAGTTCCTTAAATATACATGAAAAGGGAACGGAAAGATATACCCGTTCCTTTGTGTCTGCTGTTTAAAGGCACAAGCACAACCTTCGTCTGTCATCCCCGAAAATATAACAACGAGGAAGAAATAAAGGAAGGAAGGAAGAAGGGAAGAAACACTGAATGAAAACAACAAAGACGACATTGAATGGAGTTGTCAGCACTGCTAGCACCACTGAAGCACATCTGTATGAGCAACATTCCTATTCTAGTATAATGTTAGAAATGACAGAATACCAAAAAGTTTCCTCTCAGGTCCTGGCAGGTTTGAAATAGGCAGCACAAGGAAACGCTACAACTCACATTAATGTCTAATACTCGCTCATTTCTTTCCCACACTGCGCTCTGTATTCCCCCCGGGCCACCATTTGCTTTGCAAAATGCATGCATGAAATTCTTGAGACCAGCCTCCCCACGAGTCTAAATAATAGATTACCAACACAGTATCCAGCCTGTGCTATAACTCCAGCCCCAACTGTCTGGCCTCATTAGCGAGAGAAGTGTAAAAGATAGCCAGCTGCTAGCCCAGGTGACGGCACTCAGCTCTGGCCTTTGGCAGTAGTGGCCCACCCTAAAGAGAATATACGGCGTCTCTCAGTGCAATTCATCTTGTAATCCGTCTTAAGGCTGCTAAGCTTCCGTTGATGGCAAATGAATGGAGACCAAAGGCAGGAACGATGGAGACAGAGGGAGAAGAAGGTGAAAGTTTGAGTGAGAAGCACAGGGAGTGGAGAAAAGGACAAAAATATGGTAGATTCATCTGAGGACTGACAGAGGGAAAGACGATTGGTTTGAGCCGTCTGGTTAGAACCAGAGGTGACCTAAGCCATTTTCATCCACTGATTGTCCCCCTTCCTCCCTCCTTCTGCCCCTCCCTCCATCTCTTTTCACTCTCTCTTCTACAGCTCTAACTCTCTCGCCCTCTCTCTCCTCATGTCGGTTTCCAAATGGCAGTCATTATACCGGACATGAAAAGTCATTTTAGTTCCGCCTGGCTTCTTCAAAGCAGCTAGCTATAATTGCAGATTGAGTAGAGAGAGAATGCCGGGGTTACACAGAATTTAAACATTGACTCCTAACCTTGTAGTGATGCAGGAATTTAAATCTGAGTTCAAAAACTGGACAGATGCATGAGGAATAATAAAGAACAAATATTTACACAACATCAATATCAATCTGGCCAAATTTTCCTCCTTTTTTGCACTGTATTCCTCATTTTGCCAACGGGATATCCCTAAATGTTTAAACACCGCTCTTTGGACATGTGGACGCCAGACACTGTCAGCAGACTGGAGGCACTGGATCCCATTACAACACGTGTCACTTGAAGAATTATGGTTCAAATGGGGGAGTCTCTTCCAAATTATGAAAAATCCTACCACTATTAAATGCATTCCTCATTCGTGAAATTGCTAGGTGGCAATGTTACTGGACTTTTTAATGGATTTTTTTCCTCTTTGCCAACTCCAGCGGGAGTCTGGGAAATGCAACTGGACATCAAATACAAACTCAACTTTGTCTATAAGCTTTATTTACGATAAAAATCATTTTATTTTACGTTTACTTCTGCAAAACTGCTGCAGCAACGATATATGTTTGGTCTATTCTTAGCGGTTGTTCTATTATATAGTCTGTGTGTGTCTGCACATACTTGGCGTGTGAGCCTGTGAGTGTTTGTGAGCTTGCGTGTGTTACAAATTCAGCCCCAACACAGTTTATAGTCTCAGAGGGTCATATATACGTTGCTCTTTCCCAGTTTACGAGCTAGCCACCAGTCTGAGCCGAGCACCCCTCCCTTGCACTTATCTCTTGCACCCTTCTATTTGGCACAGCAGGTAGCATAATTGTTCTTGGAAAGAGCCTATCAACTAAGGGCTCTATTTTTGACTTCTTGTCAGAAAGACCTTTATCATAACACCCCATTTTTGCACGGCTCCAGGCTCTAACCTCAGAGTGCCTTCGAACAAAAGTGTTTCAGCTAAGTCATTGCCTTTTGATGGGGAGGATGGATGGGAAGGGGGGAGTATGGAGGGAGGTGGGTAGATAGAGAATATAGACTGGAAAATATGTCTTCTGTATGAGACCCTCCCTGCCGTCCACTCCCTCACCCCCCAGCCCACAAAACGCAACCCCCACTGGCTCTCTTGCGAACAGAAACAAATTCTAAAACTGTCATACTTTAATTGAAATTCCATCACTTGTGTGGCTGCTATTGTGGAATAATTTGATAAAGCTGTGTGACATGAATGCACAGAGCCGCCCGCCACTTCGATTTCTTCCCCCAGCTTTTATTTCCTCATTCCGCCGGTTATTCAAATGAACCTCAGTGGATTCTGCTCTCAGCCTTTCCAAAAATTAAGATAAGAGAAAATGAGACAATGGGAAGGGCATAAAAAGAAATAATGTTTTGGGTTGCAACAAAATGAAGTCCTTAAAAATATTACCAAGGTACCTTTTTACACCCCATCATTTTGAATCTTGCGATATTTGAAACCGGAATTAGGTTTCATTTGCAGTCTTTAGTATTATTCTAATTGGTCCTAACTCTGTCAAAGTGCTAATATTGATAGGCCGTTAGTTGCTAGATGGGGGATGATCCAAAATGGAGGTCAAGGACAGAATTCCAGTCTTCTGCCAGTGCCAGTGACCCTGATCCAAATCCCTACCAGCACACTCCCTCTCCTCTGTCTTCACAACTGGCTACAGGCGTTTGGCATCCATCATATCTCTTGAAACCCAATCTGCAAGCAGAGGACAGCTGCAGCAGGAAAGTGGTCCTCCCTTTTTCTGACACGTCGGTGTTCCCCCTGTATGCAAAGCCTGGAGGCAGAGCCTTAAGACGACACATTGTGTTGTACACAACACTAAGTGGAGCCATGTTGGCCGTGACACTGTCACTTTGTGTGTTAGAACACGTGAAAGAAAATTTCACTGACTGAGATACGTGTCGTGGAACCAGGATCCGGAATCAGAAAGATGGGGAAGGCGGGACTTATTTACATGATAGTTCATTTTGAGGAGACCCGTTTGAGACAAAGAAAGAACGAAGAATATAAGAAAGGAAAGACAGGGAAAACAAGGAACGAAAATAGAAAAAAATAGTATCCAAGAAACGAGAAGCTCGGCTCTCGTCCTGTGCTCCCTCCACTGCCAGATAATATTTATGCCTCAGCTTTCTGCCCTGACAGTGTGATGGACAGTAGAGGTGATTTTTGCCTTGGCGTGAAAATAGGCTTCTTATTATTCCAACCCAGTGGCAACTTGAATATCAATAAAAACTGCTAGCGTTCCCCTATGTGTAAAACCAATGCCCCGTAGCGGTGGTTTTTATCAAGCAACCCACCCTTGACGCTAGTTATGCAGTACTAGAGGTTACAGGAGGAAATGCTTGCCAAGTAAATAAGTGAGTGAAGCGATTGAATAGAGGGGAAAAACACAGCGGGACCGGGGCCAAAGTGAACCAAGGGTAAAGTCATGATCACTTCATTATGCTGTGGCGCAGCTCAGTGTTGTGCGAAATCAAACTGCTTTCTCGTTTGTCACAATGCATCAAGCTGGCCACTGTGAAGTGGGTTTGTAGTTGGCTGGGGGCCCCTGACGCACAGGCACAGATCGGTAGAAACACGAAGAAACAAAATCTTATGATATGCAAAATCCATACACGCGTGCACTTTTATTCGCACACAGTGTACGGCATACATATCAACACTGATGTGACACACACACCGTGATACCCCAGTGCCCCCCCCCCTCCAGTATGACCTCTACCAGTCAAACTTCTCTCGCAACCGCCAACCACCCACCCTGCCAGCTAGCCAGCCAGCCAGCCTGCCAGTCAGTGGGTAGTTGTTACGGGCTGTTGCTGGCACAAAATAAGGTAGAATCCACCCACCTGATTACAGAGGGCAGGCAGTGAGGGGGGTGATTGCTAACAGACCTATTGGCACTCCATCTCCTCCAGTTCCAACACCATGGCGCCTGATAATTGTGGCCTCTATGTTTACGTATCCATTTTTGTAATGTAAGTGTTGATTCTCATTCCACACTCGTAATAGGGTCCCTGGCCTTGAAATTCCTGAAGTAGTTCTCACACACACAGGCATACACACACACCCACTGATAGAAAACAAACTTTTTTCTGCTCCTTTTTTCTGCTCTTGAAAAAAAAAAAAACTAGTGAGTCAGAGCCACTTGGCTGTGCTAAGACAATGGGACTGTGAGGTGCAGGCACACTTGTTTATGAAAGAGCTTGGCTTTGATCCGAAGAGGGACTTGGATAAGGAGATATACAAAGCTCCTGCAGTCCTTCAAGAATGGCTCTCTGACATTAAATGTAATCCTGTAAATGAGCTTATATCTATGAGTCTAACATCTGACCAACTAGCAGCGATCAGAATGGTAAGCAGGTAAATGTGAAGTGGAAAAGTAACACAAATAAAAAGGACATCTGAAAGACATTGTTGAGTCTCTATAACGTTCAGTCTTGAAAACACCCCATTGTCCCTTCTGGACACAGTCAAAAATACGGGATATGTTTCCAAATCTGCTTTAGGCAAAACAACTAGAGAAAAAGGTAGATCATAGACATGCAAAAATGGCTTAACTCCCTTACAGGCACTCTCTTGGCCATTATATCATTTTCTATTGAATGGCTTGCATGCAACATATTGTTTGTATAATTTACACACACACACACACAACTACCGTTTCATAATTTAAATAAAAGCTTTTTCACAAATACATCGTGAGTATTATTTTGAAGGATGTAAATATACCACAAGATGAAGAATGAGGGTTTCAGAGAAGATGGCTGCGCCAGCGCCGCTTTTCCATGACTGAGACACTTTGCTCCCTTCAACGACTTTGGATAGCAGCACTTAAATCGAGCACCACCTTGGTGCATATCCATTTTGTCTCTTCTTTTGAGCGCTGCTGTCGCAACAGCGAAATTGGAAATCGAATGTGTGGTGACAGCGTTAATTGTGCCGTGTCAAAATTGGGCAAGTGCTATTTGTTTGAGCTGAGAACTGTAAAACATGTAAGACAGTGGAGGTGCTGGGGTGTGCTCTCCTGGAGCGCTTACTGGCTCTAACCTGGGAATTGCTTCGGCAAACACACATGCACACTAATTGCCGTGCTTAGATGCACACACGCACACACTGGCCTTTCAAACACCACACTAGCCGCCTCCTCTATCTTCAATCACTGTGTTGCCCAGACAGCAACATATTACAGTAAATGGTCAGAAATACCCTTTTTAAAGGCTACACATCCAAAACCCTTTCCCTAAGGCTTTTTACAGCCTGAACCCCTACACCTACCAATGTAAAAATAGTTTTATACTCCTGGTGAAAAGTTTTTTAACTCTAAAAGTGTGTGTGTGTGGGGGGGGGGGGGGGGGGTCTTGGCATAGTAACTAAGATCCCTTCTTCATGGCTCATAGCCCCTCTCTACTGCATTCCCCTGCATGGCTGGAGAGAATGAGTCCCCTAGTGGCCCTACTGGCACACTGAGCACAGGTGGCGAGCTCAGCTCCGCTGGAAATAAAGGTTCTCTTTCACCTGATTGACACAATGTCTACGTGACTGAATCTCTGTTTGCCTCACGGATACTAAGCTTTTTTTTTTTTTTTTTTTAAATTGTTTTTAAACGTGTGAGCTCCTTTTAAAAAGAAGAAGGAGGGGAGGAAAAAAAAAACCCACAGTCAACTTTAAACCCCGCGAAAATAAAATGTTCTAAAAATAAGAGAGATGAGATGAGGGATCTCTGGAGAGTCGCAGGTATGCACTTTGAAAATTCTTCACAATCGACTCAGTGGAAAGGCTTCCACAACTGTGAAAGGCTGCTCATCGTGAACTGTATTTACATGACAGTGCCACAGCTCAAAGTGAGTTTAAAATAACATGTTTGAGCTGTCCCAGACTCTCTTTCTTTTTTGACAACATAGGGGAGGGGTGGGGGGGCTCAGACAGACAGACAGACAGACAGGATGGAGCCCATCCACATAAGCCAATCAGATATATTTGTAAAGGTGCGTGGTGATCATTTCACGGGAATCGAACTGCTCTTGACATTGGTCGCATCTCCAAACCCTCAACACAAACTGGACGCTGTGACAAAAGAGAGAGAGAGAGAGAGAGAGAAAAAAAAAAAACCCATTCCACCTCCACGTTCACAGATGTGGTAGGAGATTATTCAGAAACAATCTTGGATGCGGTTCGTGGCGTTTTTCGCCCCGCAATGTGGCTCAGAAAAAGCGCTGCCGAGTCCTTTCAAGGCTGCGCGCGTTCATGGGCTTCATTCTAAACTATGCCTATAACAACGAGCGACATATAAATAAAAACGAGCAGCCCCCCCCTCCACCACCACCACCACCACCCCTCCCACACCCCCTCAACACACCTGCCAGAATACATCCTGATGCGTTATGGGAATAAAAGCAGTCCGATTGTGTGGAGCCGATCACAGCGAGGCCGGATGTGTTTGATCCAACTTCATGAGGCTGTGCACACCTGAAACCACTGCGGCAGCGACTTCTCTTCCGACTGTCACAAGCTCAAAACTCACAGGCTCGTCCGGGGCTCTTACCTTATCACCATTTTGCGGCCACTTTGAAACTCGGTGTCTCCGTTATTGTTGTTATTATGATTATTTGGTTTTTTTTGTTGTTGTAGTTGTTGTTTTTTTTCTTTCTGTAGATGAAGAGAAGTCGGGAGTTTTTACATCCAGTAATGACAGCCGAGTCCCGGCGAAATAATAAAACAACGTGGAGGAAAGAAATCCGTCCTCAGGTTCTCGTGCTTCTTCTTCTTCTTCTCCTCCCCGTCTGTTCGCTCTTATTTCGCTTCTTTCCGCGAGTTGTCCGCCTCCGACGCATTAACGGTCTTCGGGGCGACGGGACGAGAAGCGCGCACGTGGAGCGCGTGTGATATATTCTCTGGTCTTCGTCTGTCTGTGTTGTGCTCGTTAGGTCTTCATTGAATTGAACGTGGCGAGACGGTGGTTGTGTTTGGAGAGTGCGGTGTGGCTGGGACACACAGCCCCTCGCTCTCTCTCTCCCTCCCTCCCTCCCTCTCTCTCTCTCTCTCTCCCTCCTTTCTCTCTTACTGTCTCTCCTCCTCTCACTCACTCCGTGTCTCTCGTCTCTCTCTCTCTCCCTCTCTCTCTCTCTCTCTCTCTTTGCGGAGACCAGAGCGCGCACTAAAGCCCCTGGTAGAGAAAAACACTAGAGAGAGAGAGAGAGAGAGAGAGAGAGAGAGGTGGATGGGTAGTGGGGTGGTTGACGTCACTCAGTGAGGTCCCACTCTCCCAACTCTCCTGGATCAACTTTCCCCTCCAAGTCCACTGCAGGAATGTGCACTTGAACATGGCTATTTTAGAGAAAGATTTGTGTCAAAGGGTGTGTTTGTGTGTGCGTGGGCGAGTGTTTGGGTCCGACTTAGTAATTATTTTCACATGGTAAATCGTGAGAATGCAAGTGCATGTGTGAGACCGCAAGTGTCTCAGTGTGTTATTCTGCACACACTGCAATAAGCCAGTGTTAGAGATGGCTTCATGAATATGCATCAGCAGCAAAACAAAAATGAAAACAATAAATACACTCAAAGACAAGCAAACGCCCTGAAGTAAATAGTTAAGGTGTCAAATAATTAGGTACAAGGTTTACTTAGTATCAGAAGTCCTCATGCAGATTGGCCTGTGTTGGTTGATTATATTATTTGGTAATCATCATTGATTCTGTAATGTGTAAACAGCACTTTTCATGTTGGTCAAATTTGCGCCAATTTTGACCATTTTACACATTTTTCGGTAATTTTATCTACAAAATGGATCCTACTGTATTGTGTAAACTGATCCTATGCTTTGTAAACTAGAAAAGCAGATGTTAATGCTCTGGAATAAAAAGACTACAAAGCAGTACCTCAAAGTAAATACAGTATATATTTTCACTACTGACAATAGCTAATAACTAATAGCTGTCAAATGAATGCAATGAAGTAAAAAGTGTCTTTCTCTGAAATATATTAAACTTAAATAAAATTAAAGCTCAACTAGAGACAAGTACCTGACAGTTGTGCAGTACTTCAATGGAACTGAGTTACTTTCCACCACCGCTGCCTGAGCAGTGAAGCTTGACTCACATAAAAGCATTGTGGTTAGGCTTATGTCAGCACAAACTCCGTAAAAAACTGTCATCATATGCAATGAGGTCATGATAAACTCATCACTAAGTGCCACAGACACACTTGAAATCCCTGTAGGGATATTATATTGATTTTGTCAGACTGTGCGTGTCTTTTGGGGTGGCACAGCATCTCCCATTTTGTTTATTTTTATCAAAGGCATTGCTTCTCTATGTAGGGAACCTGTTGTAATGCACCACATTATGTCCTCCAAGGTCAGCCCGGTAACAAGAGCCAGGCTGAGCAATAACCACCACAATCCACGTGTAATGATCTCACACTTCATGTCACGAGTCCAAGACGCTTTAATCACATCAATCCCACTGAACAGACAATGTTGCACAATAACATATAAAGGGATAATATTGCTCGTGATAACACAGTCAAGTGCACGGTCCTCTGATGTAGGGCTACAGAAAAATAACAGCAGTGGCCCGGGGAGACAGATGACTATGACCAATTGTGTTTTTAGAAAAGTTGCTTTTGTGGCAGCAACCCAAACCTTCTGATGAACAACCTAGCCCTGCAGACACGAACATCTAACATCCAACAATAGTACTCTGAGAGACAGAGAGACAGACTACTGCAGTCAGCAGATCTGTTTTCTTACCTGCACTCAGACATGTCATGTATCTGACTGAATAACTGTGATGGTGATTTATACCTGCAAATTATACAGAGTTCCATTTTCTAAGGGCAGAATTTGATACAGCCTCCGCATGTAGATTTATAGGCTAAAAGAAAGTGTTGGTTTTGTGACAATGAACAATGCAGAAACTTGATGAAATTACTGTTATGTGAACTGTTGCTCCCCACTGCTGGCTATGAGAGAGCACTGTGGGAGTGATAGTTGTGTCTAGAGGCACAAAGTACAGTAGATCACAAATGTCTCCTTATCTGACTTTCATTATTTGAAAAAAAAAAAAAAAAACTTATCAGACGTATGAGCTGAATTAAGGGCAGCTGGACTTGATTGTTGACACTTAAAGATGTTTTATTCTCAGTCTTAACTGAATAAAAATGCATGAAACCTCTTGAGTGAGATGGTGAATGAAGAACACATGCCATTTCTAGCATATTATTGCATTTTTTTATTTTTAAGAAAATTATTTCAGTCCTCTATTTGCGGCCTGTTGACATTAAGATTCAATGCGTGACTGCAGGGGGCTTTTATTTAGTTTTTCAAATGCTTCAACTGTATTCATGATCCTTTGAATATAATTGGATGATGATACTCAGATTTACAATTCTGCTCTGCATCTAACCTTGTGCTTTTATATTCTTGGCACCAGCTATAACAATAATACAGCATCACTTGTTGATAAATGAGGGAAAGGGTAGGATTTATCAAAAGCCTGCCTTGCTGGCCTATTATGGCTGAACTTTGTCGCTCAGCACGACACAGTAGTCTATAAACCAACTGTCCTTCAGTAAGAAGGATCCCAGACAGGAAAAAACTGAGTGTCGGGTTGAGATACAGCATTACCACATTTTGCAAGTTTGCCTATTAATACTCTTGACACTAGGGGGGCATTTAATAAAGTCTCCCTTGGCAAATGTTTTCTTTGTTGTAAGACAATGACAATACATTACAATTATGTGAGCCAAAGTGTTTTATATACTGCCTTGGGCATGTTTACATACATACGTGTGTGGGGTCACGCAAAGTGTAGAACTTATTGACATTTACTATGTAAATACAATGCAAATGCAGCTAGGGATGCTAAAGGTTATACAATATCAATATGCATTTGCTTTGGATGAATAATGTAGGGAAATCTTTTGATGTATGTGTTTCTCTGTGTACCTGCCCACACAGTAAATCTGTGGGGACTAATCTGACTTTACAAAACTAATTAGCATTGAATATTCTCATTTATTTTTTAATTCTATTTAATTCTCTTTTTTTATTTTATTTTGTCTTTTCAACACTGAACAATGGCACTGGGCTCTCTTACAGGCTGCCAAAGAGTAATTTGAATGCAATATTCATTGATGAGTTTGGTAAATATTGTGCTGTTTATGATCAGAATTGGACTGAAATATCTTGGCAACTATTGGTTGGATTGCCATAATGTGTCGTACAGACATTCGTGGTTCTCAGAGGACGAGTCGTACTTATTTTTATGATTTCTGATTTCTCCTAGCACCACCACCAGGACAACTTTCACTCATCCTGTGAAATGCCACATCTGCTGCATGATGGAAATGTACGCCTCCCAGTGGATGAATCTCTGTGATGTAAGTGATCGCCATAACTTTTCCAACTGCTTCTACTGGTGCTTAAACTTTCTGTCCGTCTGGTGAATTTGCCATAAAGTTTGCTTTAGAGACCATTGTTGAATCAAAATTTCAGTTCGTAAAGTTTGTATGTTCTGGTTTGTGTCCAGATACCTACAATACATACCTACTAATTACATTCCCATCAGCCTCAGTTGTACTTCGTTTAGTTCTAATAAGGAAATGTGAGAAGGAACATGCTGAACTAAGATGGTCATCATGGTAAATATACCTGATAAACATCAGCATGTTAGCATTCTCACTGTAAGAATTTAGCTCAATGTACTGCTGTCTTTGTACAGCCAAACAAAGCTGCTAGCATTGCCACATAGTCTTCGTCTCAAAGCACCGTATCATGCTTTTTTACCCTACAAAGTCCTTGACAGTACCTTTGTGTTACGGTGGTAAAGTAAGTCGACCTTTTGTGCTTAAAATGATACATTTTCTCTTAGCTGAGTTTTTAGTGGTGACTTTTTGGACTATCATAGTTACTGTGGAAAGCAAATCAGTTTATAGATTTGGCAGAATTTTTTTTGACAAGGTGCAGTGTTTATCTCAGTGGGGATAAAACTGCTTCTCAGAGTCATACTTCTCTGTGTATCAGCTTTAAAGTCTGATTCGGAGACAGGCAACACGGGTGGAAAATCAATCATATTTTTTCTTTAAGTTGCAAGAAAAGATATTTGCTTTTAGTCTGCTAAGAGGGGTTCTAAGTAATGCTTGTCAGTTGAATTTACACTAAGGACTAGGCTCAGGCTGGATTTTGTTGCTCGATTGGCTGAGGTCAGTTCCATTGTAACTCAATCCATTAACTGCTGTATCAGTTTAACACTTAAGATTTGGGTGGGCTGACAGCTACTTTGAGAGGATTTTCTCTCCTCCATGGACAGCATTTCAATTCTGTTGAAAAGTTGCACCTTACTTCTGATCATGCAGCCTATTTATGATTCTACATACACAATTGTCAATTTTATATTTGATGTTGGACAGACAGACATGAAAATACTATGTCTTTCACTGTCAATCTTCCTATAGCCTGAGGTGCAGGCCTTTTCACCCTTGACAAGTTGCTGGCGCTTAACAAATGACTGTCAGTCAAGTCATTCCTCTTGTTCCTGCGACCCAAACACAACATCACGTATAAGACTGTGGAGAAGAGAGACAACTTGCCTGAATCAAAAACAAGGACTGTTGTTTTCAGCTCCTAACACCCCAGATTTGATACATTTATAGCCCCCACCTCCCCCCACAGCCCCGATCAAGTAAACCAGTCATCGTAAAATTAATTTCCCCATCAAGCGAGACTCACGCTCTTTGGGATAACAATCTATCTTAAGCGGATAAATCTAATCCAACGTGTTGAGACGGATGGAGATTGACTTGTTTATGGACGCTGCCCAAGCAGTCAAAAGAGGGCGAGAAGGGTGGGGGTGGGCTCAGAAATGCCAAAGTGATATTGCACACATCTCTAAGGCACGAAAAATGTAAACCAACACCAAACTCTAGTCCTTGGCTGAGACATATAATACTTTTCTACTTCTTAGAATCTGTCAGACATGATGAATGACTAAGCATACAGACTAAGCATACAGTCATACCTTCAAAAGCAATTAACATTTAGTTGAAACTGGGAGAGTTTATAGTCTCATAGTTCATCACATGCAAAACACAAGATTTTATGATGTGGCTGAAGTGATTGTAAAGTTTGAGAGTGAGATTGATTGCCGTAATTATGCACATAATGGGGAAGAAGTGGTTAATTTCCTGGTCCGATTCCAGACAGCTGTATATGGAGCCTTACACAATCAGTGATAACATCTATGTAATTCACTTAATGACCCACATAACCTGGAACAGTGACAGCCATATAGCATGTCCCCCAAGGCAAAACAATCTGTAACACCTCCTGAAGCCACATTATTATATTATTATATTTATGTTTCCACATGATCCCCCCAGAGTGTCACCTGGGCCTACAATGTAAGCAACAATCAAAGTTAAAATGTAAAGAAAAAAAAAATCCTCAGTTGTTATTTATTGAAAGTGTAAAACTCAAAACTCAGCTAATCTGCTTTCTCAGGGCTATGTGGATGTGGTTTGATCAGATTTGATTGACAGCGCCCGCAACATGAGCAAACAACCTCACAAATTGCCATCACATTTTGATTCAAATGCTCCTTTGGTGCACAGAAATATATGACATCAACAACTTTGGTAGAAAATGTTGTGTTCATGTAGTACCCCACTGCTCATAGTAAAAAGCTGAGTGAGAAAATAGTTTTCCATGGCCTTTAAATTCACAGTGACATTGTAGCGTTGGACCAGGGTAGCCAAAACCTGGAGTGAGCCTTGAGGTAATACATTAGCTCTTACTGGTGGGGCTGCCAAGAGTTTTACGTTAGATATTAACTATATTTGGTGCACCTCCTTGCAGCTTGTCACAATAACTACAGAGCTGACTCCATGTAGTTGTAAGTTTTGGTGAAGTTAACTTCATGTTTCATCCAGTGTGACATTGCCTCAGATTAGAGACTCCGCCTCCCGGCCTATGTTATGTATTTGATTGGGTTTGATTAGCTTCCAAATAGCTTTTGATTAGTGTTCTCAACATGGTACTCTGTGATAAGTAACGGGCCAAAGAAGCAGACATGGATTTAGAGTGTTCTGTCAGGAAGCAGCATATTATATATTCCTACCTATAATCCTCAGTTCAGGAAAAACAATCCCTGTATATTGTCAGCCACAGAATGTGTCACAAGCATGTTGTCAAGGAAAAGACAATGTGTTGTACTCCGAAGGACAGGCAGCTTGAACCTTTCCGTGACCCGAACAGCTCCGTCTGTCGTGGGGCACACCGTGACTAGATGCACACCTTACTCATCTGTTTTGAGACTGCTGAGTCATGAGTAGTCAATATCACCTTATTATGATGTCTAGCAGAATCTGATTCACAATGAGGCTTGTGGATGGGCCCTCAGTTTGATTTAGTTTAGTGTTGGCATGGGGTGCAATGAGCTGAAAAGCAATTAGGTCCATTAAGAGATCAACTGGGATGGCATGAGCAGTCATGGTGTGCAGCAGCCTGCACAGAGAGACAAAGAGAGAAAGAGAGGTGGCGAGGGAAAGGGGTTTAGACAGATTGAGTCAACTCCTGGCTGACAGAGTCGCTCTGTGGAACCTAGCTCAGGACATCTGTCCAGTGAAACAGCAGAAATTTGTATCTGAATATGGGTGTGTAGTGAGGGTAAACGCAACTTTGCACATGCAAGATAATGCTTGTGTGGTTGTGCTTGATGTGCTGAGTACCAGGCTGACATTGATACTGCGATAAGCACTCACCACTTTCCTCTACAAGCAGGAACCATCCGTCACCATGGATACTATTAGATGCTCTCTGCTGTTGAGTTACATTGTGTGTCATTTTCATGTAAATGTGAAACAGTCATAAATGATGAACATATGTTATATGTGCCCTGTGTAAATATGTTCTAGCCTAGCATTGTGACATGTATTTGGCCTTTGCACTGTTGGACAGCGCAAGCTGTTGACAAAAAATATCATCGCAATAGGGTTATAAGGATTGTATTGTAAATTTTCTGTATTTTTTTTAAATTATTTAATAAGTCAGAGAAACAGATGAACTGATAAAAATAATTGTTGGTTGCTGCCATGTATTTGGCA
Source organism: Rachycentron canadum (assembly GCA_038496675.1). Lineage (NCBI taxonomy): Eukaryota > Metazoa > Chordata > Actinopteri > Carangiformes > Rachycentridae > Rachycentron > Rachycentron canadum. Next base: position 9,040,791 of record CM076670.1, on the reverse strand, counting down.
GTGGTGTATGGACAATGTGAAGTAAACCAATATGAATAAAATAAAGAGTATTGAAGTGATAATGTGGCACCGTAAGGATACCTTTTTTTCAGACCCTCCTCTTCACTTTTTTCTTTCCTTTCTGTAATTTTTCCTTCTTGCCTCACTTCAAAGGGGTGTTTCTGAATAAAAAAAAAACACACTCTTGCTTTCCCTTCACTCTCCTTCATTGTCTTTTCATTTATTTAAATCTTCCCTACTCTAAAAGCCTTTTACCTTCCCCTGCCATCATCTTATCCCAGTTGTTCATTCATTTGCTCATTCTCTACTCTACATCCTCTACTTCTGTTCTTTATCGCTCTGACTTCCCTTCTCTAAATTAATAGTGACACATACCTCATCTTTGTTTGTGTCTCTTTCTCAATCCCTCTGTCTCTATCCATCTCTCTTTTAGCAGGTCTGGGCTGGCATCGGGCATTTACAAGAAGCCTTTCACCATAGCCGACTGATCACGGCCGTTGTTTGCACTGGGTCCTCCATTTTACAGTTCAGTGTTCATGAAAAGGAGCTTTTGCCACTCCTATCTGTCACCCTCTCCACCCCAAAATATACTCTCTCTCTCCCTCTCTCTCTGGCCAGTGATCCCCCACTGACATTTTCACAAGCACACCTTCATCAATTTCACACCTCTGATGCCCTTCTATGCCAGTGTGGAAGGTAGGTGAATTGATGGGCGAGTGCTGACAAAGCTAGCTTGAATTCGAAGTCAGGTAGTGACAAAGTTCTTCAAGTGTAGGACAGGTAGGACATGGAGAGCCATCAATAACTGTGCCATCAAACCCCATGAAATAAACAGCTGCATGGCATCAGACAAGTGGTCCAGTCTATGGAAAATACTGTTTCATAATACTGACCACACTGCCACAATATATACAGTGCAAGTATCTGCATCACGGCTTACGATCTGCTGCCCTCTGTAGTTTGCATCTTTCTCATTTATTCCTCCAAAGATGAGTCATGTAATTTAAGCTATAAATCCAGTAACGCAATAAAAGGTGTGATGGAAAAAGCCATCCAGAAGGTAAACATCCTCTGTGCTCGCTTCCTCTCTTCAGTCTTGGGAAATTTGGCCATTCTATCATCAGCCAACTGGTGCATTTATGAGCTGCTGAAGTAATTGGCGGTCGCGGCAAGATCTCAGCTCAGGCAAAGGTAGCACATTCACCTCAACAGAGCCTTAAGCTAAATGCTTCAGCGAAATAACAGAGAGGAGATGGAAGAGGAGGAGGCGAGTAGAGCAAAAGAGAGAGGCAAGGTGCTTCATTCACTGGCTCAGGGGTTTATGGGATTGCTCCCAGCTGTCACTCTGTGTAGTGAATCCGCAGCACCGTAATATCTTAATTGTTTCAAATTAAATGCTCGTAAAATGGCAAAGGAAATGAGTTTTTCTCTCTGGCTAATCCAAAGCAGCCCCTTGACTTACATCTGGGCCCGGTTTAAGTGAGAGGGGGTTTAAAAAGTGAAATGGCTCCCACATGAGATGGCTATGGATAGGCTAGTGTGGAATTAGTTTTTATAGGTTGTGAACTATGAGCCTATCAATGTGCAAATGTGAATCACGTGTCTTTGAGTATCTCTTGCACTTTTTCCTGTCTTTTGTATCTCCATATCATTTTCCCTGTGTCTACATCTTTCCCTCATTTCATTCTTTCTTTACCTGTGCGCACATATGTTTGTGTGTACTTATGTGGAGGTTGTATGTGCGTAGAGGCTTATCATAATAAACAGTCTAAATATCCTGTGGGGATTCACACATTTAGTCTTCCCCCATCTCCCTCTGGCACTTCTGAGACTCAGCTCATTCCACAGCACATTCAAATCACTCAACCAGCTAGAGCGATCTGAATGACATCAGCTTTGATGTCAAACACACAGACACATACACACACACACACTCATGCATGCATGCACATACATACATAATGCACACACGTATGTTGGAATACATGCAAACACGGACGCACACAACCCCCTTCCCACCTCAGTCACCAGGGATAATCAGTGAATGTGCTGCTATGTAACAATAGCTCAAACTATACATGCAATTTACACACAAAACATATGCCCTCTGTGTGAACACAGTATGACATGTTTCTCATGGCTTTTCTGAACACAATTCCCAGTCTGAATGGATATCAGAATTTCCCATTAGCCCCTGTTAACTTGACATCTTCCCTTCCATTCTTGTATAAATACCAGCTTAAAATGAGGCCCCTAACAGGAAAATCCAGCAGACAATTATGTGTCATTACGCCTGCAAAGTGGTTTTGTGGTGGGGGGTTGTAGGTGGTGGGGACGGTAGGGGCAGTGAAGTCGATTATCGTAAAATGAAACACTAACTGAGAAGACCTGACACCTCTCCACTTGGAACCAGAGACTGATTGAAAAAAAAAAAAAAGAAGAAGAAAAGAGAAGAGAAAAAAAAGCCCAAGTGTCATTATTGCCTGGCAATGCGAGGAGTGGCTTTCACTCTACTCAGCGGATGGTGATAAGAGTGCTGTGGTAAAAGTTAAACTGACAAGTGCTTGGAAAGTTTCTGACACTGCTGCCATCAATAGTGCCATCTGCTGTTAAGAACATCTAGAAAAAAGCAGTGTCTCTACAGTTGACAAGATTTGGAGAAGATTCAGTTTTCTGGGTGTGTTTGACCTCGTCCATCATATAGGTCCAGAGACCTTCCTGCTTCCTGTTGTCAATTCCTGTTGTTATAATATAATATATGGGTTATAATGAAAACAAGTAATTTTTTTAAAGCTTTAAAACATGATAAAAATATTTGGGATTAAAAAGTTCATTCTGACAAATCAATCTCACCTCAAGATCCACTTAGCTTTAGGTCATATCACATCTTCAACAGATCAGTTTTTCATTTTCATTTGAATTTCGATAGATAGATCGATAGGATCAAATCAGAAAATTTTAAAGAATATTTAAATTTAGATTTATAAAAAAAGAAATTTGAACATCTGCAATTTCATGACATCTAATGAAATCAGTCTGCTGATGAAGATCATATGATCAAAAACATTTGAACTGCTGCTAAATGGACTTTCAGGTAAGATTGATTTGTAATGCTAACCCAACAAATTCTTCTGCTATGGGCCAAAGGAAGGAACAACCTTGGTCAAACTTGGAGTCATAATAGGGTTTCATTCTTTTCATTTTTATACAAATAATATTTCAAATGAGACAGACCCACCAAGAATCAATCAATCCAATGCCTCTAAGCCTTATGAATCCCCTTAGCCTGTCTTAGCTCATTGTTTTGGTTTTACAGCCTGCAGACTCCACCTATCATCAATCTAATTTTCAGCAAAAGAGGTCTTATTAACCCAGAGTATATGTGCACAGCAAGTGGCTGGTGAGTGATTAAGCTCTAATAAGTGAAATATACCGTTTCTCAGGACTGGGTTGAGACCAAAACAGAGCTAATGGGGGAGAAGTACTGCATTTCCATTCATAAGGAGGCCAGAAATACATGGTGAGCTAAAACAATAGAGAAAAAAAAAAAATCAGGTACTTGAAAGAAAAACAGTTAAATGGAAATCAGCCATTATTCATTTTGGTAGGTACACTGATTCTTTTCCTATTGTGACATGTCTCAAGATACATTTTCTGTAGAATTAACAAATTGTAACAAAGTCAGTGTCTGGATAAGAAATGTAAGCAAACATTTGAGTAAGTTAAATATGCCTATCTTATCTTAGACAAAGTGCACTGAGGCCAAACTATGACAATTACATAATGGTTGTGGATAAATGTGCACATTACGCTGTGAATCCATTTCTCCTTTTCTGTGTCATACTCTACATTAATGTCAGTTTCCCACTTCTTACCATTTATTTTGCTCGTCTGTGATGTGTTGTTTTTAACGCACTGCAGAGTATTCTCTAGCCTTTCCTCTGATGCTTCACATCCCATCTCTACCCTCTAATCTCAACACCTGGTTCTTTCATTTCCATCCTTTTCCACTCCTCCCCTACCCTCTCCTCCCTTCTCATTCTGTTTTTCAAGCATCCTCTTTCCCTTTTCTCCCCCTTGTCATGTCTCTCATCACCTCCTCTCCACTTTTTTTTTTTTTTCACCTGCACACTGCACAACTTTTCCACCTCCTCTCTGCTCCCTCATGTGCTGTTGGATATTCTCCCAGCTTTCCTCTCACATTTTTCTGTGTCTCTCCATTTTGCGATTGTTATTACCTTTTCTGTCCCATCTGCCTGATTATCTTGTTACAACTGTTCAAGGAGCAAATTCCCATGGTCCAATCCCTTTTTCTTATCCTTCCATCTAGCCTTTCAACATCTTCCTTGTGTCACTTTGTCTTCTTTCTTCGCACCACTTAACCAGCCTTTATTTTTCTTCTTTTTCCTCTCCTGTCGTTGAACTTATCCTCCATTAGTTGCTCCTATATTTATTTTATGCTGGAATATGCCTTATCACAGCCAGTCTCATGGTTTGTCTCGCTCTCTCCTCCTCTCTCTCTGCCATGTTTGTGGCCTTTCGCTCTGTGCACATCTAATGGCTGGGGTGTAATCCACTGGCTAATCTGCTGACAGCCTGTGTGACAAGGCATTAGCTTTGTGTCACTGCCTACCATGCTGCTTCTCAGCGTGTGTGTGTGTCAGAGAGAGAGAGAGAGAGTCAGAAAAAGAGAGAATTGAAAGAGTCTTTGAATGTTTGTGTGTCTGTATGCATATGAAATATGCTTGTAAAACGTTGTGTATATGCTAGCATGTGTGATTGGGTGTAAGTAATGGCTCCTATGTGTTTGTTGGTCAATGTCAACTGGAAGCATGAAAATTGATACTGTAGCTTCTCACTTTTGCGTGACCTTTCACCTTTCCATTTTTTCCCCCCACTAGTTATGTCCAATGCATTTTTTTCCCCTTGGAGTGATTGCAGTTTTAATAAGATGCCAGGTCAGAGTGCTAGTGGAAGCAGCAAGAGGCAGACTGGGCAAGACAGTCCAGAATAGCCTTGTCAGGGTGTCTCGCTGCTCTGTCAGGCATCCAGCCATGTCAAATAGGGTTCAGTTTGTAGCCAAATATTGGATTTCCTATTATTTCCACTATAATAGTTGGAACATAATTCTTTTCTTTTAACAGATGTTTCTTTTATTTTATTTGACCAAAGACTGCTGCTCATATTAAGACTGCAACTAATGATTACTTTTGTTATTGATTCATCTTCTGAGCATTTTCTACAATTATCTGATCAATTGTTTTGTCTATATGTCAGAAAATAGAGAAAAACAGTTTTGAAACATATGGTTGGGTTGGGTCTGAGTTTCTGTTGTTGTAAAGGAGGAGAAGATCATCACATTTCAAAAGCTGGAATAAGCAAATGGCTTTTGTTAATCACAGGTTACTGTCTTGAAATAAGTGGGTGAATGTGCTATTGCGTGCAGGCATCTAACTCCACGCATATGCTGCAAAAAAAAAAAAAATTGTATTCATCTGAACTCCCAGCAGAATTTGCCTTGCACTCGCCTACATTTCTCTCTTTTTAGCCTCTATCCCTTTCTTTAGTGGTCCCCTCCCCTGTCTCCACCTGAGTGATTCTGTTATCACAGCTGACCCCTCACTGGATCTGTCGACAGCCAAAGAGATTACAGCGAAGACTGCAGAACACATTGGGCTCGTCATTTGAAAGGGGGGTGGGAGGGGTGCCTGATCCCCTGGTGCTGATAAACTGGCTGAGGCTTTGGGGATTCAAGAAGGTCCCATCGGGAATGGGGTGGCGTGGGCAAAGGGGGGGGTGCTATAGTCAACTTTAAGTCTACTTCTAATCACTGGGCTTTTCAGAGGGGATAAGGGAAAGGAGAATAGGAGCTTGGTTTGGAATGGAATTAGGCCCTGATGGAGCTGGGGATAAGGTTGTTGGGCTTTGACTTGATCACAGTGTTTGCTTGAAAGCTTGTGAGTGGCATGTTTGATCAAATCTGCACTGTGCATAGAACATGCTCTACAGCATTGGGTGAACTACAATGATGAAAATAAATAAAAATAACAACATAATACTCCAGTAGCCCTGAAAGTGAATTTTCATTCACCTTCTACACCACACTGTGTGAGCTGTAGATATAGAGCAGCTTGTAGATTCATTGCTTTCTACCTCTTCTTTGAACCCATGTCAACAACAGGCATACGTCAGGCATTGAAAAAACCTTTCTTTTCATAGCTGCTCATACTTGATGTTATATTAGTTGTATTGGCACAGCGCTACCGTTGCCTTCTGCACTGAACATTTTCCAGCTAATGAATCATAATCCCTGGGGAACTGTGATTCATCTCATTCATGCTAATTTGTGGGTATTCCTTGATCCATCCCTCCAAACTCCCTTTTTTGACTGCTGCCACATGGGGGATACTTCTGCCATTCATGTGAGAACACAGCACAATTATCATTGATTCATGCACCATAAAAGCAGAGCAGAGTGAGACAGACTCTTATGGAACGTGGCTTGCCAAAATACTGTCAGAGACAGAGGTTTGATGGCTCACTCGTCCGTGGCCTCCGCATCATGTTGTCTTCACCAGCTGTTCTTTGACAGAAAGGGATTCTTCCCGCAGTGTGCAAAGACACAGCTATCAACTTAAGAGGCTTGACAGCAACACACTATGGGGCCGTTTTTCTACTGTATTTTAATAGGTATTACTGCTGGAGCATCTGCAGATGGCGTAAGACAGAAAAACAGCAACAAATTATGAAGAAAGAAAATCTCTGAAAGCAGAGTGGAACCCTGGTGGTCTCTTATAGCATAGTATTTCTTCACTGTTTCAGATTGACACAGTAAAATGTTGCACTGCTATATGCATGTTTGTAAAATACACCATAAACATTTTTTTCTATTTTTTATGGTGGTTTTATGACATAATATTGAGAGAATGCAATGGAACAAAGACCAGTGCCTTCCTGCGAAGCAGTGAAAAAAAAAAACTGCCTTTTATTGATCTGTCCTAATTACGGGAGTCAATAAAATTTATGGCTTTCAAGCTTGCCAGAAGCCACTTATATGGCATACTGAGTTGAGCAATCACGTCTAATGGCAAGTGATCAAATGATATACTGTTCTGCCAAACAAAAACAGTATGGAGTAAACATGAGTATAAAATCTAGTGTGAAGCCATGTTGCTGAAAAAGGCTGTCACAGCTGAGTGAGATATTGAGATATATATATATATTTTTTTTTTTTTTTGACAGCTGATAGCAATCAATGGAAAGAAGCACAGTGCTATTAACTTTAAGAAATAACTTACAAACACTTCAGGTCTTTTCCCCAATCTTCTATTGTATACATGTCCTTTTAGGATTTAGCCCGCTTTAACCATGGCAGCAGAGGGTGCGACTACATTCTCCGTCACTGTCAATATAGTTGAGACTCAGAGCAATTTGATTAATGCAGTCAAAACCACTGTCTGCCTATTCAGGCAGTAAATTTCAATGCACAATACAATGCATGCTGCTGGGCTTGTTGATGCTGATTGTGAGAGCAGGGCCAAGCTCCCAACACTTAGTAGATCATCGTAATTAAAACATAAATTGGAGGTATTGAGCTGCATGCAGCCGCCAGCGCAGGCTCCAGAGAAGCATTGATTCATGCATGCACTTGGAAACAACTGCTCTGCTTTGCACAGAATAAATATAGAAGCCTTGTAAATAAAATCAATAGCAAACAAGCTGCCTAGGCTCTTCAAATAGTAGACAGTGAATTACAATCAGGCAACTAATGCTTGAGGTATGAGTGGGTATAGCACATGGGAGAGATGCAGGCTTTAACATGAATGCAGGATGAGATGCAGTAATTTTAATGTATGTGTCTGTAGAAAAATCTTGGAGCTACACTGATTGATTTGGTTGACCCGTTGAGTATTTGAAAGCATCATAGTAAAGACCGGCATGCAGAAAATTATGGCAGGTTAATCATTATCTGGCTTTTAGACTACAAGGGGCAGTTGCACAAAAACACAGCACATTTCAGGCTTAAAAAGTTATCCACCTACCCCCACCACTATCTCAAAACTAAGTGCTTTGTGCATCGTTTCAGTGTTAAGAATGATCACACCTGGTGACAACTAACGCAAAATAGAACATGAACCACAAGTTGTCATTTTCTCACAAATGTGCAGAGAAGACATGAAAAGGGAGAGTTTTTTTGACGCCACTCTAACCCCTATGGAAAGGCATATTTCGTCTGCCATTTCTTCACTCAATTCTGAATTTAAAATGTCCTTGTATCTGTCAAATGCTTCCACTCGAAACATGTTTTTGTGCTGGAGTGAACAGAACTGTGCAGCTATGGAGCTTTATCTCAGTCAGCCATATTTGTTAGTTTGAAAGGAGTCCTAATTTACCCCAAATACATAGAAAATTAGTCTCACTTAAGATAGTTAAGAACAAGAAAGCTTTGAGCAACCAGTGGACTTTGATGTGTATCAGAAGTCTGAATAAACCATAGTCAAAGCCTGTCCTCTGATGATTGGTAATAGAAGGATATAGGTCTTGAGTAATAACACAACCCTGATGCAATCTTTATTACATGGCAATTATGTTTATACTGAACAATAACAAAGTCTGAAGAAGTGCAAGCTGGTAAAAGTACTCATGTAGAAAATTACATACCTAGCTTGTGAAATTGTGTTTTTCTGATAGGATTGTACTGGAGAGAATACTTTTTCCTTTTCTGTTTTTCCTCGAGCTAATTCATGTTGGATAAAAGTGGCACAGAGGGTCTGCTCAGGCAGTTACCTGAGGAATAGCCCATTCAAACAGTTGTAAAAACTTGGCTATTCTCTGACTTTAATCCAAGTTCAAGGTTCACACTGCAGTTTGTTTTTCTTCTTTTAAAAGCTAATATAGCGTGATGAAAGAACAGAAGCACAAGCGTCGCTATCTGCAAAGGTGCCATGTGCTGTGGCTGAAGGAATATTCCCTAGAATGGCTCTGGGCACACACCTGAACCCTGCGCTCCACATTTATAAATTTACATCTTAAAATAAGCAACAACACAGCACTAACTACACAAACGACTGTGAAGTGTGTGGTGAGTTTTGACTGATAGACTGGACACGGACCCTCGTAATGCCTGCACAGCTGCTGCGTTCGAGGAATGTTTCTGAGACTGATCATCATACTGTGGGCAGTGTCCTTCACTACTGCCAGAAGAGAGAGGGGTCAGGAGTGACTGGAGAAAAAGTAAAAGAGGGAGGACAAAAAGACAAGCAGTACCAGATAAGCGCAGATATGAAGACAGCTGCAGCGGGGGAAAGAGGCTACAGTGAAAGGGTGGGTTGGATGTATAGGGAAAATTGGAGAAAATTGGGGAGAGGCAGGCAGGGGGAGATAGCAAGGGTAGAGTGGCAGGAAAATGAGAGAGGGTAGGATGGAAGGAAGGAGGGAGATGAAGGAGAGAGGGAAAATTGGAGAAAAGCAAAGGAAGGTGGTGGTGGAAGAGCTTTTCCTCCCTACTGTATCCTCAAAGCGGCTTTCATCCACCCTCACATAAACAAGTCTAGATTGAGAAACCCCTCTGCAAACTCCAAATACGCTTACACACATAGACACACACTCATCATGCCAAAAAGCATCCTTTGACAGTAATCACCAGTCTACTTTTTGGCATCATACAAAAACCTTTTTCATGCCTTTGCACCGGCCAGAGGCATTATGTTTTCAGGTTGTCTGTCCATCCCATTCTCGTGAACGTGGTATCTCAGGAACGCCTTGAGTGTATTTCTTCAAATTTGGCACAAGTGTCCACATGGACTGAAGGATAAAGTGCTCAGAATTTGTAGGTCAAAGGTCAAAGTTACTGTGACCACAAATATCACGTCATATCACATTATCACATTACCTGTCTGGGCCGTATTCACTGCCGTATATCAGCAACATTGGTAGATGCATTGAATATGCATATGCACTGTAATGCCTGAGTAAAAATGCACACTTAAATACACACACACACACACAGCCTGAATAAATGCTTGGAGCAAAGAGGAGACAAAGGACTTAAAGCGGCTGACTAACAGAATATGACATGTCCAAGGCCTATCACTAATTATGCCCCCACTGCTACAAACTGTTCCCTTACCATGATCCACTGAAACAGGAGACGGGAGAGAAGGCTTCTCAAGTTATTGCGGAAACCACAATATCAGTGAAGTGTATGTCAGTCACAGGTGAGGTGTCAGGATGGGGGAATAAATCTAACAAAGACACCCTCTCTGTTAAAATTCATCAATCTGAGCTTTTGATCACATCAAAACAACTTAAACCTCGAACTGGGGGCGTTGTTTTAATTGCATTACTTTTGTGAGTCTCATTGTCCTCAAATTGAATAGAAGAATAGAATAGAAGAAATAAAATATGTGCCTCATGCTTTGCCGTGCAGAAAAATTTCAACAGGCTTCTCTGATGGAAATAAATTAATAGAATGAGGTCATCCATTTCTTTCTGACAGGAATTTTCCAAATTCACAGTTTGTCTCACAAATCCCAACATTTAATACAGAAAAAATATGAAAATTATCACATCTTACTGATTATCTGGAACAGTTTGTATGTTAATCAGCTACAGGAAATAGATTTAATGTAAACATCTGTTAAGCCAGCAGCAGTTATTTAAAACTGCACTATGTAAACTGAATGGTTTGCAGGCCTTCAATATGCTCCCTTGTTTGGAGTGGAGACTGTGATTAGGTTCAGCCTGATGAGTTCAGTTGGTTTTTTTAAATTTTTTTCTGGACGCAGCACTTGCAGGTGACTCACAGTCATATTGTGTTCACCACTGGCTACTATCAGTGTCAAAAAAAGGTTTGATCAGACAGATCTATGTGTGGGACACCAATCTGTCTTCCAACCCAGCTGTGTGATTTCCATTTCTTTTTCAGATAGATCACATGCATGATTTGAGCGATTATACATGATTATTTGGCAGACAAGTCCCCTTTTTCGCATGTTACCATCAGCATCACTTGGTGTAATTATGTCAGCATGATAGTGTTTTATTCATGTGCATATACTGTAGGGATCACAAAAAATATCAATCAAATCTGTGCCCATCTAACCATATAATATGACATAATGGTTCTTGACTGATCTGGTAAGATGTAGCATCTGGCTCAAAAGACTAGGTAATGCAGGATTTTGCATACAATACATTCAGCAGAAGCGCTCTGTTAATCTTGTCTTTTGCATGGATGAATAACAGTTCCTTTGTTTCAAAGACAGACCAATTTTCTGACATTTTCTCCCAAAAAAAGCCTTGTTTTAATTTAATTTTCAGCTCCAAAATACAAACTGATCAAACCACAGTAAGTGCTACATCGGCCTCTTTTTGTGATTGGCTCAGGTTCACGAACTAAAATTGTCATAAATTTACCAACAATTGACCAAACCCAGCCTCTGAGTCTGTTTTGGGTGAAATAGGGCGAATAAACAGCATCTCAATTACAAAATATGGGGCACTCTTTTCTATTGTGTCCTCACTTTATTGTTAAGGCTGCTGTGTGAGTGAGTGTTTATTTTTACCTCAAAATTTTCCACAATGCAGCTATTGGGCCTTGTCAAGATGTTAAATAGCAAACGCACAACCAAACACAAGCAGATCTGGTTCATTCTGCAAACATGTACGCACACACTGAAAACACCCACATAGATTTTTGTTGTTATTGAATGACCCACATGCCCACTTAGATTTGTAGCACTCCTATATTCTTTCCCACAGTGCACTATTGCATGGGTAACAGAGATGATGGGCGAGGCTGAGATGTAGCGGCATGCCATTTATCTCTGTCAGACGTGGTTGAACACAAGTTCTTATTGGCTGGGCAGGATTCGTGATTGCTAAAGCGGCACCCCAGTCCCTGAGACCATGCTAATTAAACAGTGGGGAGAAAAGAGCAAGAGACCTTCACACTCTACCCTCTGAGGCGCCGTTCTGCTGCAACCAGCATTAACACACGTTCAGAGACTGGACAGAAATGAAAAACCATCTTAAAATGTCATGACCCATCTTTGTTGTTTTCTACACAGCGATTGTTGCATCAGATCTGATTGCAAAAGCTTACCTTTCAGCACTCAAGCAACCTTCCCAACAGTTCAAGAGCTGCGGGACAAAGAAAAACATGTTAGATTACAGTTTATTAAAGGCTGTTAAGATAAAAAGTTGATGTCATTCGGGGAAAGGGTTCAAGAAGCATGCATGAAGATAGCAGCAGATTTTGTTGTTGGGAAATAATTCTAATCACAGCTACAACAGTGTAGTGATCTGCTGCCCTGAGCTGAGCACTAATTCAGTGCTGCCATTGCTTTTTATAGTGTAAAGGGCAAACATTTATTACCCACTGATTACATTTGGCAGGCATATGTGTCTGACACTTAAGCCCTTGTAATTTTCCAACCCTGTTACAAAACCTCCTCTTCACCACTGATATTCAATCAGTGCTTGAATGTGGTATATCTCCCATGGATTTCATTGGGGCACACATAAAGGAGTTGTGAGAACAAAGGGGAAATGGGAGTTAGGGGGGCACTGAGCAGCTTTTTAGTTGAGTACTAATTAAAACGTGGGCGGCACTCAAAAGGTCAGAGATTGACCAAAAAAGGGGTAGAAAGGGGCACGTCACTGCTGATTGTGTGCATAAGGCGCTCAAGGTCTTGTAGATTAATACCAAGTTCATTTTCAAAAGGGGAATCGAGAGAGATGGGAGAGAGAATTAGTCGTGTGACTGATAAACAGCATATCTCCATGCTCTGTACCCTTCCCCCCTTTTTTTTCCAGCTGGGAGATAAAATTCAGGCCTGGCAATGGTTGCCAGCGCAATTGATTCTGGCAGAGGAATATGACTGCAGAGTATGAGGGCTAAGTATCTGAATAGCTGCTGTCAAAATGCTGAAGGGGAATTTATTTCCTAGTTTAAATGCAAGCTATATCATGGAGTTACTAAGACTAAATGGCCACAGTTTGATGTACAGTACACTGCCATTTCACTGGCATATAATCATGTGGCTGTTCTAGGCACAAGCTTATGGGTGCTGTGCACAGTTTCAATGAATGCCATGAAATCATACAGTCATTTGTTTGGATATTACAAATCCTTTACGTTCTAAAATATAAAATGATATTTGAACCATTGTAATTAACAGGAACTTATTGCTCCACATCTCAGCTTGTTATGTGTGAGAACTGGCAGTTTGCAAATCTGATATACTGATGCGAGCACAATTTGGGAGGGAACAAATAAGAGCGCAAAGCAGAACAGAGTTAAGAAAGAGGAAATTGGTTGCCCCATTGTGTCTGATCCATCCCTCCACTAATAGGGTTTCTTGACTGGTGGGGAATCCAGAAAATGATTAATCTGTGCACTCCAGCCATCAGCAGGCAATGAGAGAGCCACCTGTCAGAGGTCCTACTGCCCTTTGTAGATTTATGGCTAATAATTGACCATGAATGTAGCCACTGTGGTGCTATCAGAACCTCACAGGGTCAGTTGGTTGGAGATACAGAGTGAAATCAATCTGTTTGTTTTAGGCTGTGAGAGTATGTGGAGATGCAGAAAATAAATTCCAGTGCAGTTGATAGCTTTGGATGGTAATGTTTCTCCCCTAAAACAGACATTTAATAGTGCAGAGTATCAGAGAGTGTCAAAGTTGTTAGGCTGGCAAATATTACTGCTAATCATTCAACAGTATGCTGTAATAGTGTGCTTCGTGGTATTAATTGAATAGTTGGAAATAATTTCCTGCTCACTGTACACTTTGTATATCTCAATCATAAACACTCCAGAGATCTACAGAGAACAAGTGTTGAACAAGTGCTGTGAACATCTTGGTAGGGTCTTGATTATGTCTAAAATATCCCCAAATAAAAAAAAAACAAAAAAATATGTGTAATAACTGGGGAAATAGACCTTATGACGTTCTTAAAATACCATCTGTTGCGCAGCACAAACCACAGCAAAGCAAGATTACCCAGCGAGACAGAAAGAGTCACATTATATGACACCCACAATGCTTCACTGCGCTGTAAATGGCAAAAGACAAAACACACGTCGTTTAATTTAAAATACTTGTGTATACTTGTGCATTCACAGTGATTTAATTGAAAAGCCAGTGGAAACATGTCTTGATGGGCACAAAGGCCACTGTAGATCACAATAAAAAAGGAGAATGAGAGCTCTGTCGACGTTTGACATTTCCATTTGTATCTGTGACAGCCGATCAAGCAAGCAAAGAAAGTGAGATTATCCAGCTCCATGTAAATATAGTCTGGGAATATCAAACTCGATCAACAGTGATGATTTGATGCCTACCGAAATAACCCGAGCAATGACAGGCCTTTGCGCTCCAATTATTCCACCACTGATTTCACCTCTCCCTTTCATTTTACCAATGCCCCTCCCTAGTATGACCGCTTTTTCCATTGCCCTCAGTTTACATACAATTTTTTTTTTTTTTTTTCAGTGTTTGAGACATTTCTTTTTCTGTACACCTTGGTGTCAGGGTCACTGTCCTCCCAGCCCACCCACCCCCCACCCCTCTGCCTATTCCCTCCCTGATCTGTCTTTTTTTTTTTTTTTTCCCCTACCCCCCTTTCGAAATTCTCTGTCCATTGCCCTCTTGACAGCCACCCATCAACCTGAGTGCAATTTAAAAAGCCCTTCAACAGCTGCCATTCCACAGGGCTGGCTATCAGTCCAGCTGCCAAAGCCCAGACAGGGAC
>CM076670.1:8874892-9025894 GCA_038496675.1 Rachycentron canadum | reverse complement strand
CCCCACCCCTCTGCCTATTCCCTCCCTGATCTGTCTTTTTTTTTTTTTTTTCCCCTACCCCCCTTTCGAAATTCTCTGTCCATTGCCCTCTTGACAGCCACCCATCAACCTGAGTGCAATTTAAAAAGCCCTTCAACAGCTGCCATTCCACAGGGCTGGCTATCAGTCCAGCTGCCAAAGCCCAGACAGGGACTCTGCTTCAGCAAGCAACTTTGAACGTCAGGTTGGTTCCCCCAATTCCAAATGGACTGAAGGTGAAAGACTCTATTTCTTAAAGATTGGTTCATCTGAAGACAGGGTGACTGAGGTGGAATTTCGAGGTAGCATTGCTACGTGCTTCTTTCCAGCCAACATCTCCCAGTGCGGTGTTGTGGTCTTGAGACAGGTAGTTTGACGTTATAAAATCTGACTGACGCTACCACGGAACAATGGGTTGAAAAATATTTGTAAACATTATTAGACTTTTTGGGGGGAAAAATAAATCTTGGGCGAATTCTGTGAGGTGGAGCGTTTGTGGTTTTGCAGAGATTTATCACTTGCCTCTGTGTCTGTGTGCTTGAGCTAAAGCAGTGTGCGCCCGCCCGCCCGCCTGCCTGTCTGCTGCCTGCACGCACACATTGCATACATTGCTCGCACGCGTTGCCTGAAACGAAGTGAAAACAGCTCAGCCTTGAGGCTGGGCAGCCTGCTGCTGTGCACTTCTCTCCACCATATGTCTTTGTCAAAAATATTTGCTGCGCGCTGAATGAGGGATGAAATCAATCCAAGTGCTTTCTTTCCCAGTTGCTTCTTTTTGAAGGCAGAAAAAAAAAAAAAAAAAAGAAATTGTACCGATAGTTGCCAGATCAGCCCACATTGTCAAATATAACAACTGGCCACCAGTGACATTCACAGACAGACCATCTGGTCTCCAGTGTCCAATAGTCGTTTAGGGAAAAAAAATGAAATGGCTGGATCCTTTCTCCTGTGTCAATTAGCAACTGGAAGAGATAAATGTGAGAATAGCTGCGGTGTTATGGACCAATCAAATATGTGTGCTATGCGTCAGTTGGGAAATGTGTTGAGGTGGTCCATAGGCACCAATGCAGTAAAATCTTTCACTTAGAATGACTGAACAGATGTACTTGCTGGCCTTCATTTTCCTTCGTTTCACCCACTCAGCTGGACCTCTGGTACTATATAACTGCACTGCCTGAAGATAAAGTCAACAGCACAGCAAGGTTGTGTCAGGGAACTCGATAAATCAGAATATGGTCTAGTTATAAATTCTGTTAAGTTGTATTTAGTATTGAGCTTTTCAAAATGCTATATATGTTTGTCATATCTATTTTACATTTTAATATTGGTCGTATGCAAATACTTAGCAGTCCTCCAAATAGCTGCTGCTGAAGCAGAGCTCTCTTTAGTGAAAGGCCATTTCAGCGGAATTCTGTAAGTGCTGCATATAGCTGAAGGAGTGACGCTATTTTCAACTACTGCTTCTGGACCGGTTACAGCCATTGTGTTGGGGACTCTTGCTGTCTGCCAAAGCTTTTAGCCCATTGTGTAGCAGCATCACTTTTGCCCGTAGCCACGAGACCACATGAACAAAAGCTCCAGTTGGCTGGGTCACGCTGCGATGTACCTGGGGGATGTACGCATGTTTTGCATGGACTAGGGAGGGTAATTGTTGGGTCCATTAACATGAGAGAGAGGGCTGCTGCTTCCAAGTTGAAAAATTGCCCTAAGCGAGCTGGCATTATGGGGAGGCATCTTCCCTGATCCCATTCACCAAAGAAAGTTAATCGAGTTGAAGTGGGTCGTCTAGAGTTAAATTAAATCTGCTGCCATTGGAAAGGCTTTGATGTAGCAAAGGTTAAGCAATTGTTGTAATTTCATGTTTAACCCAGACTACAATTGGCCTCAGAGGGAGCAACCTCTCTTAGTCCATCATTTGCTGCTTTAACATCTGCTGTAATACAGTAAAAACAGTACAGTAAATTTTAAATGTTGAAGAAATGCTTTCTTTTTTTAAATTATGAATCAGCAGGCCACACCATCTAAATTGATAATTAAATTTGTTTTGAGGAACACCTTTGAGCATGAGTAAGGTTATGCAAGTCAGATTTTTCCCTGCTTCTCTCTGAAGCTCTTACAGCTTCTCTTTAGCCGACAAGTGTAGGAGAAGTCATGGATCTCTGGTGGGATTTATCAGTTAATGGTAGAAGTGTCCTTCCTGTGCCCTTCTGTAATAGTCAAGCATCATTAGTGAGAGGGTTAAGAGAGGGCCCAGCCATCCATATGTTTCAATAATTACCTTGCACTTCTGTCAAGGCACATTCAGAAAGGCTGAGCTTACACCACAGTATTACAGGCAAAATAAATGATGAGAGAGAGGTGTCTGAAAGATGTTTTTTTATTTTCAGTCAAGTCTTTTTTTTTCTTGTTGCTTTTCTTTAAGGGCATTTAAAGCAGATGAAGGTGAAAGGCACAGATGCTCTATGCTCGCTTTATCACGTGGAAGAGGCTGTGGGTCAATCCTGAGCCTTAGTTGTGGAGGCAGCACTCTCGGCATTGTGAGTGACACATTATTTCACTGTAACCCCCGCCACTTCCGTCCTAACTCCCTGAAATCACAACCCCCAATCTATTTTCTGCCTGGCTAGTCTTATGAAACTGCATATATTCTGTCAGATTACTCCCACCAAATTCCCAAACTGTTTAGTTCTTGTGTGTTATTGAGGAGCAGATTTAGAAATGAGCGACAAAACAACACAGAATCTGTGAGCTGATCAGAGTCCTGCTGCACCTTTGAGATTTTGCCACGGAGCTTTTGTGCTTAAAGAATTGAATTCATGGGTTTCTGATTCTGTGATGTGGTAAATATATGGAATTATGTTCAAGGTGTCATTTGCACATTATTACATCTGTATTATATAATTATGATTATGTGCACTAGCTATTTTTACAGTTTTATAGTTTAGACATTTTGAGAATGTGTGTTTACATACACTGCATTCAGAACATACTTGGACCCCTTCACTTATGTAACATTTTGTTAGCAGCCTTTTGCTAAAGTCATTTAAATTATTTTTCCCTCATGCTTAGAACTGAGGTCAAACAGTGCAGTTATCAGATCAGAGAATCTTGTTCCTCACAGTCTGGGTCCTTCAGATGCTTTTTTTTTTTTTTTTTTTTTGTAAACTGCAGGCAGCTTTCATGTGCCTTTCACTAAGGAGAGGCTTCTGTCTAACCACTGTGTCATAAAGTACTGCAGTGATGGTTGTCCTTCTGGAAGTTTCTCCCATCTCCTCACAGGATCTCTGGAACTCAATGCACATCTGTGCCTCACCTCAACACAATCCTGCCTCAGAGCTCTGCAGGATGCTCCTTTCAACTTTATGGCTTGTTTTTTTTTTTCTCAAATATACATTGTCATCTGTGAAACAAGGGCAGTGGGAGACACCTGAGCTAATAGAGTCATATCAAGGGGTCTAAATTCTCGATATGCTCGTCAATGTGATATTTCAGTTTTGCCTCTTTAATCCATTTGCACAAAAAAAAAAAAAAGTAAAGTATTGAGAGTAGAATGATGAGGAGGTATTTTTTGACTTAACATAAGGCTGCAACAGCAAAATATGAAAAAAAAAAGTGAAAAGGGTCTGAACACTTTCTGACTGCACTGTAGATATTTAACAAAGCTCACTATTCATAGTTGAACTGAAATGAACATGACCTTTAGTTTAATATTTTACTTGAGTAGCCCAATAGGTTGTAATATACGATTAATATAATCTTTCTTAGACAAAATATTTTCTGTCAGTGTCTTTTAGGGGGGAAAAAAATCATTTTCCAACAAGTGTATGGACTATAACCAACTACAAAAAAAGATGATGACAGTGAAAATTTAATTTGCCGGGAAATTACCTTAATGTCGCAATTCATTCTGGGCCTGAGCTGGGGTTGTGCATAAAATGGCTGCATGAGAGACAATAGCTAATAAAAATGCACATGAAAAGAATGGTGTATCATTGCAACAAATCAGAACTAACGGGGCAAAACTACTTTTATGTGCCACTGGGAGGAAATCCCCGTGCAGCAGGGCACCACTACTTTTGAGCCATGTTAACGCAAGAAAAAATATATCAGGTATATATTTTAAAGTAGCGAAAGAGAAACAAAAAAACAAACAAAAAAAAAACTGTAAATACAATATTGGCATGTTATGGCCTAATAAGAGTTTATAGCGGCAACGTAAAATCTGGCTGACGTTCTATTTACTGTACAGTCTGTTAATCAGAGCTTTGCAGAGCTGAGAACACAGAACTGGAGAGTTCAATTTTAACATTACATGTAATCCATTAAAAGAAATATTCATTTTTAGTGTTAATTAGGTGCAGCTTGAAACATTTATTGTACACAATATTCAACATTCTCCAGTTTTTGCTCAACTTTTGCCGCCCTTTGTAAAAACCTTACAATTTCCTTCTACATCCTGCTTATAGATAATTAAAAGATAAATGCCTAGAGCATTACAAGAATTGAATAGAAGAAAGAAAATTACGTCAATTTGATGTAATCTATAGTTTTTCTACCTGAAAGTGTAATGTTCCACACCTGGAAACGTTACAGCTTTTGCACACAATAACTAGCAGACTGTCTTTTGCACAGTTTTACTCTTTTTAATCTTGCACTCAAATTAGTTTAACATTCCACTAATGCTGATAATTCTAGGCCTTGACACAAAGCCCACTGGAGCATGAAAGGGGAAATGGCAAATGCACTGTTTCATAAAGTCAGTATTCCACTCATTGTCTATGGAGCAGCTACAGATGAGTAAACTGTCCTGGGTCACTGCAGTAACATATGAGTTCTTCAATGCAGTGATATTAAAATGAACTGCATTAACTTGATGGCCATTCAATAATGTGAATTTGAATGAGATTTCCTGCTGCACTGATTTAATTCTGATTGATGAATTTACTATGTCTGTGCTGATGACCATTAAGGCAATTTATTGATGTTTTGAAATTAAGCTTCATTTAAAATCAAAGGAAAGGGAGATAGAGGTTTTGAGTACACTGAGGGTGCAGCGGTACTGTTAAATTAAATAAAATGAATCGGTTACCTTGGAATTTAAACCGTGCTGTGTTCTATCACTTCCATCTTGTTGATTAGTTATCCAGTTACTGATCTGCCCTGGATTTGGTGTCAAACTTGGTTAAATACTCTAGTTTACTCTAAAACATCCAATTAATTTCTCCCTGGCCTGAACCAAGTAGAGGATCAGTTCAGAAGGGTTTAAAAAATTTTAAACATGTTGAAAGCAGTGTTGCAATTATTTATTACGTTCCCCCGATCTTGCAGTCAGAAATAATGTAATCGGTTATTGCCATATCTTTGCTTCAAATGTAAACAATATTTTCTGTGCCAAAAAAAACCCCAAAAAACCTATAACTTTCAGATTGGATACAGGATGAAATGGGTACATAAACTGCATCTATTTGCTCATGCCAGTGTGCTCATATCTGCCATTACTCTAAATGTAGTACACAACTTGTTTTTTGACGCGTTCATTCAATCCCCGTCCTATCTACTCTCGTATGAATGAAAATCTCCTCACAGCACACCACAAAAGAAGTTGCTAAGCTATTTGGATCAAGAATCTCCCCAGGCAAATCAGCAATTAGAGCCTAAGCTGCCTTGTAAAATCAATTAGGAGTTGTAGTACGTGTTACAGGTACAACACTGGCTGCCACCTCTCTAAATGGACCAGGAAAAGTGTTTTAAAACTGCGACACAAGAAAGTGTAATCTCCAGTGCTTGGTCATAGAACTTCTATAAAATGTTCCTTTACTGTCAGGAGTGTCTCTATACTGTGGGTTCACAGTAGTGCTAAGAAACCTTTGAAAAGTTTTGACATCATGAAAGTGTAATGCAAAGACACAGGACAATGTTTCTGCATTGTCTCTACATTTCTTGTATTGTCACTTCAAACTTTACTTCAACCTTCACTCCTGAGGTATAAGTTGATAATGTGAACTTGATTGAACTGCTGCCTAATGACACATAAGCCACAGAACAACATTAGCTTTTGTTTGCAGTCTTTTTTCTAGTCCACTCGATGAAAATCCAATAGTCACTCTTCTTTTAGATTTCCACCAACAAATATTTGGCTCTTAAGCTGTTAAATGCTCCACTCTAGCTAGATGCTAACTTGGTTCTGTCGACCACAAATAGGCAGATCCATCAGAACTTGAACAGTTGCTTGCTGTTGATGAAAACAAGCCCATATGAATGTTCTCAAGGTGAACCAAAACACTAACTAACCAGGCTCTAATAATAAGATAATTATCTGTGGGCATGTATGAGCGACCACTCTCATTACAAATGGTCATTTGATCAATTATTACAATATTAACTAGAGGTGCTTTAAACATTTTTACATCACTGTAAGTATTGAAAAAAGCTTCTGTCATGGAATATGATTTTGCATTGTGAGCACTCGGGTTTGAAAATTTCAGAATAAGCTGTATATATTTCCCATTGAGAACTGCTTTGTCAACTATCACTATGATCATTAATGAGATCGACGTTTTCAATTATCTGTTTCCTGCCTTTACTTGGCTCTTCGAGTGCACCGCAAACGAACAGCTGTTAGCTTCGACGGGGTAGGAAGACGGGTGCTGGAGAACAAGGGGGGCAGCATCTGCCTCTTTGAAAGATGGTGTGTTATTTTTCATCAATGTCTTGGCGTGACATACCACCACCACAGCAGATTTCCTCCAGGTGTATCTAATATAGTTGGACACGACAATCTGTACCGGTATTGGTTAAGTTACGCAGCCAGGCATGTGATTTGTTTAATGTTGGATCCTGAGACTGAACTGTTGAAACAGAAGCCTATGCCACGGAAATAACTGGCTGTTTGATGCTGTTCAGTTTCCCTATCCTTAGAAATACTGCCATATATAAATATCAGTAAAGCACTACTTACAGTGTAACAGGACTCTCCCTGGGGTATGAGACAGATGTTAACTTCTTTCTCAGTGTACTATACAAGCAGCTTTCCTGACATCCCTGCCCATGTAGTAACTGCTGGCAAATACAGCCATTCACAGTAGCCTTTCAGAGTTGTTTAATGTCTTGCAAAGATTTTACAGTGACAAAATGGGTCATGTAGAGGCATGAGGCTTTTTTTTTTTTTTTTTTTTTACTTTCACCAAGGTCAGTAGGTCTCTGTTGGCTTATGGCCTATTCAGCTGGGAGCTGCAATTAGACTGTGAAACCATGTATCACACTGAGTTAGTCACCAGCTTCAGTTGCCCACTAGTACGATACATCACCCTTGGTTGTACCATGTTGAGTATTTGGAAGGCCACAGTCAGCCCCTAGGGGAATCATTAGTTCATCTGTAAATATGAGAAATGGATGCAGATTTCACCTTGCCTGCCTGTATTGAGAGCCTAGTAGGTTGGGAATGACAAACAAGGGTCATAAAACCCTGCTTCAAATGCCTTTGGTTACCGTTGTTGTTATGATCCTGCATGGTAATTGGGGGAATAGAAAGTGCAACGATTTGCAAATACCTGCTACTCAAAAAATTGTATAAAAAACCTACTGATGACCATGTGCTGTTTACTCAAAATAAATGTAAATAGATTTATTTTTTTTCATGAGTATGTTGCTTATTATGTCTCGATGCAGGTTTTCATGTTCTCCCATGAAAGTCTGGCCCTATTTTCATGTGGTTTTGCATTTGTATGGTTTTTGTGAGAGAAGGCAAGTCCTGCTGCGGTGAAATAGTTTCACGCTGGGATCAGTGGAGCGCATGTAGTTCAGTGAATGCTGTTGTACATTCTCACTTTTGCACATCACAGGAGATGCAACAACTCAGTCTTCCTCACTCGGCGAGAGTGAGTCAAAGATGCAAATGCAGGCATTCGAGCATGGAACCCCTGACCTCAGTAGGCAAGTCTGAAATTACAGAAGAGCCAGCACTTTCCTTTTCCCTAAAAGAATGTGAAATATGCATTGACTCGTTTGTTTGTTTGGTTTTTTTTTTTAAAGGGAAAAAAACATCCACAGGGCTGAATTATTATTATTTTTTTTTTTTTTATTGCTTGTAAGAGCAAAAAAAAAAAGAAAGATGAGAAACATCAGAGAGTGACAGGTGTAGTCTGAATTTCCATGCTGGCATTTCAGACAAGATTATATCTGGTCTGCTGAAGTCAGGAGATTTTACAATCAGGTCAAACCACAGTAGTTACTCGGAGCAGAAAATGAATACCAGTTCATATTCCAACTGTAACATCGGTATACAGGTGTGCACACAAAGCACAGGCAGATTTCACATCATGCCAGGCAGCAAAGGTTCCAGGCGGTGTGTTGGAGCGTTTGAGGGAAATTTTAAAAATGTATAGCCAGAAAATTCAGTGTGACAAGCAATACAATGACACACCCTCATGTCAGTGTATGCTGATATCTGTGGCAATTACCTGTGGCATCACTGTGCACTTTGTGAAAAATGGAAGTAGTTGGTTCATATTTTCTGAGCCTTCCAGCATGGCAGGAGGTGGAGTACATACAGTTGAATACGAATCGCCTTAAACAGGCAATATAAACAATGATTTGATTTTTATATATATTTGAATTTACCTGAGCATCAACATTGTGAGAGAAGCTCTGCAGGAAATTCGCTCTGCACAAATCATATTTGGCTGCAAAAGCGAAGAGCAAGAAAAAATGCTCCATCAGCTCCCATAAGCATTTCAAAACAGTCAATAGTATTGAGGAACCAATGTGTCACACAGCTGGGCAGATATTCAGCAGGCCTTGTGTTGGGTACTTCTGGGGTAAGGGGGGAAAAAAAAAAAAAAAACTGGGCTGAGTTTGTGCGATCCGAGCCGTGAGCCACTCAAGTGGAACGTGCCGAAAAATAATTAGCACAATAACGTGGTGAAAAAGGAAATGCAGCACGAGGAAATCAACTGTTAAGGAACATCTGAGGCTGCAACAAGCTGTGCCTAAGCATATGCTCCTCCGGTGTTCTCAACAATGCTCAATTTTCAGTCCCTGCAGGAGAAAAAGCCCGTATTTATAGAACAAAGTCAGCCATTCAACTTTAATGGTTCCTCAAGACTGTGGCGTTGATGTTTCAGTCAGTTCGCAGGTAGCACTGCAAGTGTTTTTAAGTTATAAAGTATCACACAGCAACTTAAACATATGTACTGTAGCAAAAGACACGGGGCCATCTGTAAAATCTGTGTGACGTTATCAAGTTAACTAAAACCTGGAAACTTCTTGTAGACAAATCACACTTAATTTGAAACACAGATGTGCCCACAAACGCGACCTTCTTCAAATAACCTCTGAATAACCGTCTCAACAAAATTCCCCTTACAGAACAGTTTTCAAAACTTCTGGTAGAGGAAAATCTTCCTCCTCCCTTTGCTCACTTTTTCTGTACAATCTAACAATTGGTCTCATAATTTTTTATTTTATTTTTTTTTTAATAACCTGGAATCATATCACAAAACTGGACAGGCCATTCTGAATCTAAAAGCAAAACAGATACTTTCTTAGCCATGTATAATACACTGTTCAGTTCATGTCACCGCTGTCAAAACTGTGATATACTTTAATCTATCACTCTGCTGAAGTTCATTCAGTGGCATTTGGAGACAGTATGTTGGCCACCACTTCATATAATCAGGAGTCCATAACAGTGAGTTGTAATTATCTGTACCTATACAGTCCTCCCACTCAGTCTATTCTGCTGGGGCTTACTGCAGCAGCTCGAATGAATTGGGGGTATTTATACATGAAATTAAGGTGTAATTAAAATCGGTCTGGTGCTAAAGGGGCTGAAGGTGATTATGCTCATTTGCATAGCACACTGATTTCTTTTTTTAATGCTGCCTCCACAATCACGTCTGGTTCTAGCACATTTTAGACATCCATCATTTTCAATATTTCAAACAAAACCCAAACTCGGGGATGATTAGAAAAAGTGTTTGTGAGTGATAACATTTTGCATTCTAAATGTATCTGCAGGGTAAGGCAAAATGATTGACATGTCTCCGATGTGAGTTGGTGACACAGACTAAATTCTAAATTTACTGCTTTTATAGTTAAGACGTCTTGCTCTTTTTTTTTTTTTTTTTTTTTGAATTACAACCACATTGCTCAAGATAAGATTAGAAATTGTAAGACGTTGAAACGAGATTCTGGTGAGAATCTGATGAGGAATCATTGAAACTGGACCTCTGAAAATAAACATTAGTATGCAGCTCATTTTTCACAGGCACAACATTATCTAATTTGCTCCATTGGGCTTGTTTTGAAGCAAATGGGGAACTATTATATGGGCTGCAGACCAAGGAGAAACTCATTACTTCTCACATTATCACTGGAAATGTGAGGAGGAAAAACTGAGCTCTGTCGCTTCAGCCTGGTCGCAGGCTAAAGCCTTGGCGTCTCGTCCAGGTTGTAAATGGACCCCTCTCGGCTGATACGCCGTTGCGTCCTAAGCCATCCCTGATATTTGGTGAAGAGATGTCATGACTGCTCCAGCTGTCACCGGCACAGCTGTTCACTTTCCCCTTGAGTGAGCAGAGTTGCCTTCGCCCTGCGGCTTGATGGCGTGTGCATGTATGGGCGAGAGTGTGTCCAAGCGCAAGCATGCAGGGATACTGACAAGGTGCAGTAGCAACACAGCTTATTCCAAGATACAGGGATAAAAACAACTGTACACAGGCAAACTGGCAGCCGCAAGCAAGGAGGCAGTATCACTACATGTTCCCCAAGTATAAAGTGTAATTATTTTCCATCTCAAGATTTCATTTATGGTCAGAAAGATATTTTTATATGAACCTGAGAAAAAAGTGTTGCTGATGTATGCACTGGTACATGATTGATGCATCTCCCCTATGGCCTGGGCAAGCATTTACTTTATCGTAACACTCTTCACACCATGATTGTGTACCTCATGAGGTCTAGGTGTCCAAAGTGCTAAAAGGGCCATATTGATTGCAAACCGAAACAGTCAGTTATGATGAATGGACACTTGCTAAATCAAATTCGGAGATTAATCGGCCAGCGGCAGTGTCATTAGGGCTTTGTGATGGGTGAATTAATATGGTGATTAAATGAGAGGTTGCTACTATGTCACCATGTCAGCTCTGACAACCTGACCCCGGATCAGCTGGCAATGTAGTAAAAGACACTTCATCATCTTGCACCTATACAGTGTCTCTGACCTTTGGCATTTACATTTATCATCTGGGGTTTTCCTTACACTTGTACAGAGATATAGCCCATCAGTCACATGAATAGAAACTGCTCACACTGGCTTGGCAATCGCTGATTTCCAATTTAATGGGGGAAAAAAGGAATCCCTGGATGAACTGAGACAAAAACATGGCCAATTGTAAGGGCCAGCACAGCAGAATGTGAAAAAACTATGAACTGTTTTCTGCATCTATATTGGTAGTGCTAATAAAAGTATTCTTGGCTGGCAGGAAAATGCTAATGCTGACAAAATCAGTGCACCCCACTGCCAAATCCACAGACACTAGTGAGCAGATTTGGCTCATTTTGCACACATGCAATACATATACACACGCACATGTATACACACACGCTCTCACACACAGACAAATCTGTGATACACAGTGTCCCTGTGACCCTCATGCTCCATATGGTCAAGAAGAGGGCAGAGAAAATAAGCACACAGCTCTGTGGTTGACTGCAGCTTGGCAGCCAGCAAAGCCCCGAGGTCCGTGGTGTTGAAGCAACATAGTGATGGTTGGTACAACCCTCTTTTCCGTACCAATGCTCCTGTCCTGCTTCATATACTGTAGTGTAGTGTATAAACATGGTGGTTGTGGGGGAAAAAAAACAAGGACATTTTTCTTTTTTGGGCTTAACCGAACCTGATTTGCTGCATCATAAAGGGGTGAAGCAAAGAAAACATACATAAATCATGTATGTTCACAGTGTGTGGCTATAAGCTCAGAGCTCCCACAAGGCTCCATGCTGACTGTACAATGATCTTGCCAAGGAGGAAGACCAGGCCAATGTTGAGACATGAAAGAACTGCAAATATTTCACAAATAGACAAAAGTAAAAAATATGGCAACAAGGGAACATTTAAAGGCTAAATTCATCCAAATCACACATTTTCTCACATAAAGGACTGCATGGATTTAGCTGTGCAGGTTTTATTTGTGCTGCTGCCACCTTAATGCAATGTTGGCAAATGGAATTTCAATTACTGTGCTCACAGTCATGAGAATTTGAGCTTTAAAAAAAATAAACAAATAAAATTCAGCAACAATGTGTCTTGGTCACTGTGGATGAATCTCAGGCCTCGTGTGAATAGGTTTTTACTGGAGCTACTTTCTACCAAAGAAATAGTGCCAATGAAAACCATTTTTTGGCATTCTGAGTGAATCAACCCTTTCTTGAACTGATCACAACTACAACAATGGCTCAAACTATACATTAGGCTCTTTGTCAGTGAATGCTTTCTGTACCACTTACCACTACTGCTAGACCAAATGTATGTGTTCCACGCTGAAATGATTTCAGTACCAAATTGAATTCAAACAGCCTCCCATCTCACGTAGGGTACATTGCTGCACTAATGCAAAGATTGTATGAAAATTTCAAACAAGCCTCCAATTAAACCATTACCCTCGCATGTTGATGGCTACCTCTTTGCTTGTGAATATGTAAATAGCTAACTAAATAAATAAATATCCATTCAAAACCTGTCAGCTAGTGTCAAAAGTATCAGATGGATGACATATGTATGTTCTAGCATCCTACTGTCACGCCTTTTGCTTTATCCAGTGGGTTGATGATGGGTGTTCAGTGTTTGGGGAGGGGGGGGGTTAAATGTCTCTCAGTGAAGCTGAAAGCACTCTCTCTCCATTATCAATAGGGGGAAAAAAAAATGTGTCAATCCCACTTTTGTCAAGATGCATGCAGCCGGTAGCAAAAGCTTTTATGTCTTTATGTAATTTGTGCCGATGACAGTGCCCCAGAAACATTTTACAGTGTTACTGTTAAGTTTGGCCAGTGGAGGCCATACAGTGGCACTTATCACAAACTACTTTTGTAGATGGGGGGGCCTACTCCAACAAAAAGATCATCACTCACTCAGGAGCAGTGGATGACCTCTAGATGTTGTGATGTGTGAAATAATGTTTTTGTGGTATAATATTCATAGAGTGTGATTGGCCATTCACATGT
Organism: Rachycentron canadum; assembly: GCA_038496675.1. NCBI lineage: Eukaryota > Metazoa > Chordata > Actinopteri > Carangiformes > Rachycentridae > Rachycentron > Rachycentron canadum. Next base: position 9,012,655 of record CM076670.1, on the reverse strand, counting down.
GGCCATATCTTCCAAATGGTTTCCTAATTTGAGTGGACAGGTCCACTATTGGGCCACCCGCCAGCATAGTCATGCATTTGACCAGGAATAAAGCTGAAATCAATTTCCCCTGGTCTCTCTGTGGGGCCTTTTGAATGGCCTTGTGTTTGTGCCTGAGGGAGCACTTACTCCACTTCTGCTGACCTTTTCGTCCTTTCCCCTATGAGCATATTGCTCCCATTGAAATGATAACTGCTTTTCAATCTGTGGTCAAAACAACTGGGCACACTTTTCAAAACCCGAATGGCTTGCAAAGCACTTAACCACAGTTACCAGAGAAATGAATTTTAGACAGTTATCAATGTGGGTCTAGACACAGGAGTCAGAAATCAACCTAAATGCAGCCTGAGGACCATTTTCTGTGACCTCTGTGCTGGTTGGCCACCCACACCTTCCTGTATTGTGATTCACAAAGCTGATTATATGGTACGCAACTACCTTGATTATTTTAATCATATCAGTACATGTAGTATAAAAATATCTGTTTATATTAAGTCTTCACCGAAACATTCACTGAAGACCTTAAAATCTTTCAAAAGCAGACTATGATCATATTTAGGCTGTATCTGCTGTTTGCTTCAGTGTATTCCCATGTGTGTAAAGTTGAACTTAGTATGAAATACAAGAAACAAATGGAAACAAATACAATAATTTCCAAACTTTGTGTCATATGCGATTGTAATTCAATTACCGTACCACCAAGGAGGCCTGGAATCTGTTGCAGAATGGCTTGTTACGACTCACTGCTTTGGGTAATGGTGTTTTCTTTGCCCGGGAAATGAAATATAATATCATTAAATAGAGATATGCAGAATGAAGTGTCGACAGATCCATCTTGGGTGCCTGCTCAATCTGTTTGTGGGTGCTGAGTGGCTCCCCAATGACAGATCCAGCTCATCATTGAAACATCCCGCTCATGGAAATCTGGGGATTTGGCTCATCCGACATTTTAGAGATTTATGGTTGTCAATATGTTGAGGTAGGAACAAAGACAGGCAATTAAGGGAAGATCCTGACGAATGCTGAACAGTCTATTACTAAGGATTTGTTTTTAAGCTGGCGAGTCCTTTTGCAGCCAACAGATTCACAGATCAGGCTACAACCCCTCCCTGGTAATCCGTGTGAGCGCAGGTTCACTTGTTAAATTTCCACCTGTCCAAGGATAAAATCATCCTTGAACATGGCTATTGGCTGTGACTGAAGCCACTGACGAGAGACAGCTAGGATTTCCAGTATTTGCACTAACCCCACAGATAATATTTGAAAATGGTACCACTGCTTTTAGCTCCAAATAGCAGTTAAGCGGGGCTGAGAAGGGGGGAAAAATGAAGAGGAGAGGCAATAAAGAAAAGCTTTGATGTTGTCATGCATGATTGTGCTGAGGCATCCTCAGGCTTGTGTCGAGTGTGTTGATTTAGTGAGTGCTGCAAAAACAAGAATACAGATGGCTATTGGTGCTATTTGGGGCTGGGCTCTAAAAATTAGAAACCTCTCCGACATCTTTTATCTTGGGTGATGCTTCAAATGCTTCAGACATAAGTGTCAGATTTTGTTCCCCGACTGTGGCACAATGTCCATTTAATTAATTTACTTTAGTGTTGGGCTGACTGCCATTAGGAAATGACTATGGAAAGGGGCATGGGAGTAATTAACAGCTTTTACAGCACTGACCATGCTGGCTGACAAATACAGACCTCCTTATGTCTGTTCAAAATGTGAACTGAGTGTCTTTATTTCATAGAGGAAACTAGTTTTTCATAATACTGTAATAATACATAATGTCATCATACAACACAGGTTTCTTTTTTGTATAGTTTACAGTCTCACAAACAGCTAGCTCACATATGAAGTATAAAAATATATTTCATTTCAGCTTTGGATTTAAGCAACCTATTTGACTGTGGTGCCACAGTTTTAATTTAATTTCAAAGGCAGGTATGATGTCACTGAAAAACCAAGCAGGGCCATGCGATAGCTTGGCAATGGCTGCTAATTCTGGTGGCACACATAAAGTCTCCAGGTGTTTGTGTCTTGCCTGCCTCTATTGCAACAGCAGGGTGTTCCAAATGCCTAACAGGATCCTGCACCTGAGCTCAGGACGGCACAGCCAAACAATATGGGAGTGTTTTATTCTGAAACATAGTGCATGGATCATGCAAGCAGGCATTTAGGCAAAGGTGACAGATGTTTCCCTATATCAGACCTAGGAATATAAATAAATAACTGCAGAGTGCAACAAATGAGTTGCGTCCATGTGGTGGACATCTGTGCTATAGACTGCCTCTAGTTGTGACTTAGGTCCTTTTGTTTTAGTATCAAGGGATGATTTTGTTCTAAAATGTGGAATATCTCCTGGTTTTGAAACAGCAAGCTGTTCAGTTGGTGAGCTGAGAATTATTTTTTGTGAAGCAGGTACCGACATCAGTGTGTGCATGTTTGTTCAATGAAATCCGTTTGACCTGTAACTGTTTTTCCATTTTGTAACATAGACAATTGTACTCTTGTGGTCACATCATCAGAGCAAATGTAGAGATCTCTTTTAACCTCCAAGAGTTAATTTAATATCTGAAACAGTGGATTCATTCAAGGCCATGTTTTACAATAATATAATTAAGGACATTCAAGTGCTTTAAAGACCTGCAGTCACACTGTACTAACCAGAGACATGACCGTAACTGAGTTTTAATTTCCAGTGACGAACAAATTTAACTTGAAGGATTCAATCTATATTTAAATAGTCCGAAAAGGGACCTCTATGTTATGCCTTTTTTTTTTTTCCATGGCCCCCCCCCACCCTTCATGTGACACAGTAGCACTAGCCTATTGTACATTGCACTTGCCAGTCATGCATGTTTGGCTAAATACAGCTCAGAGGCATAATGTAATCAGGGAAGCCATATTCTTGTCGCACAGAATACCCAATATTTTGGAAAATGGGATTCAGTGCATTCTAATCAAACCCCTGGAATGAAATATGAGGGTGGGTGGGGGGGGAATTATAGCTGTGGTATTTGCTGGAATAATATGCTCGCCAGGTGAATAATCACAGTGGCTGGAAGTGACAAACCAGTGTACTGTGCCATAAATAAGATGGGAATGGGAGAGAGGAAAATTATTATTGTCCCTTTAGGAGAGAGTTCTTCTGTTACTATGCAAAAATATAAGGCTAGTTCTTATTCATATAAATTCAAACTAAGGCTATTTAGCAATATCCACTGCTCCAAAACTCAAAAGAGCTTTAGATGAATCACAACTGTGATGACATGCATCCCCAAACAGTTAAGCCACTGTTTGATAAATGTGATCCACTAAATAGAGTGAATGCGGAATATAGTTGGCAGAGGTTAGCTGACAGAGGTGTACTGTTGGAGGAAATTCAAGTTTTTCTCTCTCCTGAAAGCTAAAGCAAATGCCACTGCCTCACTTCCTGCTCCAAAATCTATCAGTAGTATTCAGACCTGCATCCCAATAATGAGGCTGCAGCTCTGCTAAAGGCTCTGTAAGCTTGGACAACGGGGCTTTGAGCTAAATGCTAACATCAGCATATTAGAATTATAAATTACAATCTGAACATGCTAATGTTTATTAATAGTTATCTTTACTATTTTCATAACAAAGGCCAAAGGCCATGCTATTATTTTTGCAGGAATTTGGCCTGAAACCAAAGTCTTGAATACAGTTCAAGTTGAGATATTTAAGTCTGAATCAACCAATCAGAGACTGGCATTGAGCCAAACACAAGCAAAAAAAGTGAACATCAGGGAGTAGAAGGTCTACATTTACACACGCACCCTGACCCTAAACCATTTCTCCAATGTCAAACCAGAAATTCACTTTTCATGCTGCCAACGCTATTTTAAGCGAGTCCTGCTGCTCACTGCTGGCTCATGACTTTCCTGCACCAAATTGTCTGAATAATATTAAGTCATTTAAGTTTCAATCCTTGTTTATCATTCCCCTTGTACAATGGATGTCTCTACAGTAATTGGAAATTCAACTTCCTGTCCTCCCAGGTGCGATGTCAAAACATTTACACCTTGGCTTGCAAATCCGATAAGACCAGATTTATAAAGATAGGGATCTCATCTCTGACTGTTATTCACAGATATCTTCTGACAGTCACGTTTGAAGAGGCCACGACCTTCAAAGTCACTGCTTTGTAAAGGAAAGAAACCAGTTAGCTCGAATTAGTGAGCCTCATTCAAAGGTTCAATAAAGGACTCCCTCCGCCCTGTTACTTTGTCAAAACAACAGATTGATAGGAAAGCTATATCGGTTCCCGTCTTTGAAGTGCCACAAAGGGGCAGCTTGAAAGAGGATGGATTATGTCCTTGTTGAAACTTGTGATTCCACACCACTAACCTGAGTCTTAAACTGGTGGATGATTTCTGATATCTCCTTTGAAAATAAAAAAGGGCAGCTCTGTCACACCAAAGAGGTCAAAGAAATCAAGTGAATCCAAAAGAGCAGTAATGCTTTTGGTGGGGTCCATTTCTTAAACTAGATAAAGTGTATCGTTGAAGTAAAAAGAAACGCCTTGTTTCTCATTTTCCGGAGGTTCCATTCAGCTATGTCAGCCTTATCTTCCATCCACAGCCAACTGTATGGTCCAACACTGCCTTGATAGGACAAGTGTAAGATAAACTTGACAGATCAACTTTTTCGATAGTCACCGAGCCCATAAACAACTGGGGCCTCTAATCTGATAATCCACCAATGAAAGATTAGGCGCGGGGAGTATTATTGTGTTGTCACTCTTGCTTAAAGGGTCACATGTGCATTCGCTGCCAGGGGTAGACATCCCTCGGCAAATCCTAGAAAGGCGTCACATCTCAGCAGGTGAGGTGCGGTGATAAGACAGACTGGGGGACATTAAATGGACAAACAGCAATTATCACAGGCATTAATGAGAAACCAAAAAAAAAAAAACTACAGGAGGGCGGCAGGGTGGCTTTGTGATTAGAGACACGTTCTGTATCTGAAAGGTCACAGATCTGATCCAAGAAATAGTCACAGTGTGTCTATCAATAGCTGTTTGAACTGCAAAGTATCCTCAAGCAAGACACTGAACTAATATTTGCCTGTTCTTATTTCGTATTAGGTTTTAATTTGACTTTATAAAGCGCACCATGACCTCACTTGCGGTGGGTTTCAAGATGAAATTATAGACAATGTTTAATATCTAAATCTCTCATTTAGGCTATGAATGGCAGTAACATAGCCCACATTCTCTCCCACTCTTCAGGAGAGGAAGCAATCCTGCTTCTCTGTACATTTCTGAAACTCGTATTAACCATCCAGGCAGCTCTTGCATATGCTCACTGCTATCTCACAAGGAGAGCCAGAGAGTTGGAGTAATTCAAACATTCTTCAAACTGCAATTTATTTTCCCTGAGTTGTAATTATGGTCTATTAAAATGCAAATGATGTCAATGGCAGAGCAGTGCTAATCACTCACTGTCTGTTTATGGGCAGTACAGCCACATTAGAGACTCACACAGTGGAGTCTAAGATGAACAGAGATCCTCTATCTGTAAAGATTCCAATAAATTAGGCCCCTTTCTCAATGTAGAGTGTGCATTTTCTCAAGGGATATAAAGATAATCTGACAGCATAATACTATTCAAGTTACATATGACAGGCTATAGATTCAAATTTTAGATGCTGACAGACTCACACCACAGTAATCTGCAAAACATTTATATGACCAATATTTACCTATTGTAGTTTTGCAACAGATTGGGGCATCCCAGAGTGTGTGTTATTCAGAGTCTTACTCTTACACATTAAGGCATGTTGACACCTACTGATATATCTACATACTCAAATTATACTTTATACTTTTTCTTGGTACTTATTATGTCTTTCTAACTGTTTGTGCTACTTATAAAGAAACAAAAATGTCTAAAATGCATCTGCAAATGCATATAAAAAAATCAAAATGCAGTTACATATGTAAATATATTTGTATATTAAAAAAAAAGTAACATGTATCTTCCTGTATTCCACAACATACTTTCCATTACCACATTCATTCAGTTTTTTGTTTAATCCATGTCATTATTCTACTGTTCAATACTCTCGGCAGTTTTAAAGTTCAAAGTGCACACATCTTATCACAGCTTGACTCAAGTCACAAAGCTTACAATATTGGTATTTCATACATCACATTAATATAAACTAAATGACTGCAACATTTTACCATGCAAATTCATGTAAATTGATATGCTCTGACTATAATTGGATAATCTAAATAACATTTAGCATTTAACAACACAGCTAATCAGCTATGCAAAGTACAGAAAAATATTGCATAGTGATTAAAACTATATGCATTTGCTGCCATGGAGTTCTGGCACATCTGATTGTTAGATGATAAGATGTATATTCTGGCCTCTCCCAAGAATTTGCAGACTCCCTTTTGACAAGTTTGATCTTTTCTTCGACATCCGTTCCCACATTGTTCATGAGGATGTACAGCGTGGTATTGAGTCACTGGGGATGTTCAAATGTACAGACTCTCAGTTGGATTGAGGCCCACAGTAAAACACTAGGTCGACGATTATCCAGTTTTCAGTGTTTTATTCATGAGTGCGTAGCCACGGATAGAATATATTCATGCATGTTAAACTACACAAGTCATGTGAGTGAAAAAGCTACACAAGAGCTGCACTTATGGAATAATGAATGTGATGAGCATGAATTACATCCACGTGTAAGCAACCTATTGCATGTGCATCTTTGTGCTGTGTGTAATTTTGGTACACTGCTATTTTATCCTGTGGCTGATGTTTACACATGTGTATGTTCTGTGCCCCCATCACTTTTGCTATGCATTACATCGAGCCTAGTGGGGATTAAAGCTTATCTATAGTTCTGTTAACCATATGCCGTGACAACAACCTCATGTGGCCCTTATCAGGGGGTTGGCTGCTGACAAGACATGGTGTTATTAATAATCAAAAACCTCTGAACTGTTCACAGAGATGTAGCCCAACAAGGCAGAACATCCACAGAAAAAAAAAAAAAAAAAAAAAAAAATTAGTTGCACAAGAAATGTAAAAATGTTTTTAATATTAAGTGAAAGTGTATTTATGTTTTGATTAGTTCAGAAAGAGACATTAATTTGACACTTGAGATATGGTGGGAGCATGTTTTGACACAGTTACGTTGAGTCTGATAGGAAATGCTGCAAAATGAGCATGCTCGGATAACACCACATGCATATGAGGCGAACAAACTGTCACCCTCTGCACTTAACAAATTGAGAACGAGCTGGCCGCAATAGTGGAGTGCTTTTGTAATCACTGGTGAGAGGATTTGTGAGAATATAAATAGCACTTTCATTAGATCAATACTGTCATCCGTCCTCCGTCGGCTCACATTAAGAGCACAAGCTGGGTAATAATGGAGGACTGGTTGGACACACTCTGTAGCATTCTGTTTGATCATAAGGGGTGGTGTCCCCTAGGGCGCAGTCCCCGGCCTGCTGATAAATTCATCTTTCTGACTGTCCCCGTGGGAGCTTGCCAATGAGTGAGGGACATTGACTTTTCATTAAGGAGATCACTGCATTGGAAACTGAATTTATTTTCTTAAGAACACAACAGAGCTGGTTGCGAGTTAGCCCGAAGGCCACAGTAGAATACCGATACACAGAGAGCTGATGGAATGTTTTGGTTGACTAATAACGCTGCCCCTGTTCCCTGTGGTGAAATACAGGTGTCAAGATATAACATGCAAATAGAAGGGCTCTGCTATTATAATTGGCTAGAAAGTGCTACTGTTGTGCTTTGCAGCAGACAGCAGGTTTGAGTGCACAGTTTCATACAGAACACAATAGGAGTTGTTGACACACCCAAGTAGGCATTGTTTTATAATAGCATTTGTGTACGTATGAGTTACTGCATTTAACAGGTGTTAGAAGCAGAAACAGAATGGCTTTAGTTATGCATTGATTTCATAGGCTCATTAAGTTTATGCAGTATATTACTGTACTCTTACAAGGGATTCAGCATCATTTATAGTCTGTATTTTACCACCTAAATTCATGAGGGTTTCTGTAAAATATCAAGGGTCAGTCTCTGGCACTGTACCTTCCAACTATGCAAAGCTTTTACACCTGCTGTAAATTTCATCAAGGTGAGGTAAAGTGTTTACCCCATTAATTTATTTCAGCTGAAGCCAGAGCGCTGACCCATAAAATGAGCTAAGATAATACTGACCTTAACATGGTCTTCTGCACATGGAGGTAATTGCTAAGGCTCCAGATCAATCAATATTGACTTGCCAGTTTTTTGGTTTTTTTTCTTCCCCACCCACTATAACTGAATGCTGAATGTGTAAAATTGGCTTTAGACGGATGGAGAACATATCCCTGATAGTTTAACCTTTATCTAGCTAACATGTTCACTTATCTGTACAATTATAGATTTTGCCAGTCAGGCTGTTTCGTGAAAAATGTGTTAAAATGAGTGTTAAAAGACTGCAGAGCAGCGTTAACTAGGCTAATTGTGAACTGTGTGTTTTAGTTTCTCTCCCTAGAAGAACGGAAGCATCCAATAAGATGTGTAAAAAGTGTAAAGTTGTCTCTCTGCATAAGCATTGTAGCTTTATAGAGACTTGTACCTTTTGGCACACATCGCAGCAGAAATGAAATGGCTGATATTGAGCAATAACATTTCAACAATAAATTACTGAGAAAACAAGTGTGACACACACACACACACACACACACACAGCTTTACATCACGATTGCTGTTTACTGTAAGGCATTTGATTTCGCTTTAATTTTTCAAGGTAGGGGCACAGACTTAGCAGGCATTTCCATCTTGACTTGATAAATCTCACAATCTTCTTTTCCTTGCCACACTGAAGTAATTTATTTTCTATCTCTCCGAGCTATATTTTCCAGTTAATATTTCATTTTTTTTTTCATACAACCTGACAAAGGATGCCACAAGGGATGATAAGAATTCTGAAACCTTTGCACTCTTGCTCTAGATACAGGATTTACCTTGAGAAATTTTTGAGAAAACAAGACTTCTAAACTTACCGAGACACTTAAACAACATGTGTGTTCTTTTTGAGCTTGACTACAAGCTATACATCATCATCTTTCAATAGTTAATTCTGAAACATTTGTGATTATTCATATGAGTTGTCACGCACTCGGAATTCATAGATGACTACAACTAACGACAGGGTTACAACCTGCATTAAATAGCTGGTGAAAACAACAAACAAAAACACACATGCTACAAATGTGTCTCCCCTCTGGTAAAGATCACAAAGACTGGCTGACTGGAGTCTCTATTTATAGAGTTTCCAAAACAGCAAATCCTGATTGTGTCACTCAGACCTATTTTCATACCCAGCAGCTACACATTCATCATTCATATGCGGGAAATGGGCTCTGTTTTGACTCAGGATTAAAAGGGGCAAAATCAAAGTATTAATGTTATTGGATGAAAACTATGATCTCAGTGATTTACAAAGCAGGCCTGTATTCTCTGCAGCAGAACCAAATTACACGTTCCTTGAGTGATGGGTAGCAGTATCCTTCTGGCTATTCAACTTGCCCTTAATTTGAATTTGATAAGATTTCTTTTTGAGACATTGTTAGGCTAATGTAAATTTGGAGGGAGGACGAAAGTCTACCGCTGGCTTAACTTTGATGAGGTGTTAATATCTAATATCAAAAGCAGATAAAACCCTTATTAGCCCCACTGGTCTTGCTAGAGTGGGAACTTATTACACAGAGGAGATGAGACGAAAGCAGATGAAGTAATAAGACTGCCCAGGGCTTTGTTACATGTCCTTAAGCTTTCTGACGGGGTCAACTTAATTTTATGACTTAAATGCTGAGGGTTTACGAATGCAGACAAGCTGACATTGTTTGAGAGATCTAATTCAGACTCTCATATTTCATAGACTGCAACATCTGGGGGATTACAGTGTCTCGAGCCAGAGGCAGTTTGATAATCGGTTGTCATTTTAGGAGTTGCATGCCTTTCCCAGCTTTGGCGGTTTTCTAAAGGTCTTTGGTTCAATCAAATGTTTGTGAGATTAGTTGGCTGCACTCCTTTCAAGAACTGTTTGCATGTGGGTTGGGCTTTAGTGTTTGCCTTTGCACTTTCATGGTAAAACATGCTGGGAGACTGATAATTTTGGACTCTCAGTCATTTTGAGAAAAAAAATTGGCCATGCTCTGCTGCCATTTAATAGTTAACAAGGGGTAATGTACATTATATAAACACAAACGAGTAGTGAAATGTAAAAGTAACAAACACACATGGTCTGGATTTCAGATGATGATATGTATTCAATTGGTAAAAAAAATGCTTTAAATGTACTTAATACATGGAGTACTTAGTGGATTTGTTTTGACTGTGTTTTTTTTGCTTTTATAGTCCCATAATATATAATTGTGGTGTAGTTTAACCTCTTTAAATATAAAGGCAGGTTTGCTGCTGATGTGTAAGGCATTGTAAAGTACCTTCCTAGAGCTCTCCAGAAAGCACAAAGTAAGCACACTGTTTGTATGCCACCAATCAATGCTTTGGACCAAGAGGAATGAGCTTTTGACTCAGTGACTGAGGGACGGCATCAATACAAAATGTTCACCCTAAACAAGTCGGAAAACACCTTGGATTCCAGCACTATGTCCCATTGATTTCTATTCAGCTCAACGCGGATTCTGCAGCATTTAGACATTTAATTCCCTTTCAAGCAAAGTCATTACACAGCTGAGCATTTAATTAAGCAATCACAGTGGTGCAATCTGAATGATTCAGTGTCTAAATGAGGGCCAAGTTGGCAGTGTCTAAATGTGGGCCGAGTTGGCACTATGGTGGCTTAACAGTTCGTGATAAAGCTGCTTCTAAAATTCAAGATTTAAGGAAAAATGAAATGATGAAAATGACACCCTGATCATGTGACTTGTGCAGCTCCTCAACAACATGTTAGAAAACCAAAAAGTCCACATTTCTGAATTTACACCAACAGCTACACTCTTTATTAACTAAGTCTGCTAAAGGACTTTTTGAGACAGAAGGAGCCAGGTATTCATGGCTGACCTATTTCTTCCGCAAAGAGAACATCATCTTAGGGGCATGGGCACAGATGTGTCTGAGGATGTACTTTAGAGGTGTCCTCACCTCTATACACCTCTGTGAACAGGGTGACAGTTTATTATGTCTGGACGTGGCCTCTGTGTGCTTGGTTTGCTTTTCCTCAAATGAGCTCAGCTGCAGTGACACTGGATTTCATAAAGTGTTCATTGTCAGTCAGTCAGCACTGATTTCATATGAACTCTAAATAACTACAATGCTGTACTTTTATTTTCTCTCATTTTTCCTTTCTTTTTTTAAAGTTGTTGATTGCCCTGCCACGCTGTATTAGAACTTTTTTTTATCTAAAAACAATTACCCAGAAAAGTAGGAAAGCAATATTTTGCGCTTTGTGATTCATTCATTAGACATTGCCATCAAACAATGGCAGAACTCCTGCAGCCAATAGAAAATAGACAATTAAATTGATGTCCCAGTTGAAGCAGTGAGGACAAACAATATGAATGAATTAATGGTCTCAAATTACAAATTGCTTACAAATTTAAGTCTCTGGTAAATGGAGAATAAATTTCATGCAAGGTTTGCTACTGACGCTGCAAAAACCTCATTCAGTGCAAATGCTGTGTGGTGCTCATGGTTGTCACCACCTCCGCTGTTCTGCGTGATTCTGCATCACTCTCCATCTTCCCTCAGCAGTGGGCAGGTGGCAGGAGCACCTGCAACTGCACCTGTCTTAGTTTGTGTCACAGTATGTCGTTCTCTTGAAGCCATTTGTTCCCAGTCACGTTAGGGTGCTCACCACAAGTGCTACAAACATTAATTGTTTGATTTTGTAACTGTGTGAATCATAATGCTGATTTGTGAGATACACTCACTTAATTTTTTGAGTTTGATGAAAGGATTGGTACAAGCTCGCTCGCTCTCTCTCTCTCTCTCTCTCTCTCTCTCACAACCATTGAAACATTTTCAGTTTGCACATATGAATCAATTCCTGCTGCCCTGAGCAACTTTGCATCTAATTGCATTTTCATGTTGACATGTAAACACGCCTCCTCTAAAATTTGCCTTGCCTTCTGTCTAACCACACAATTACGCTTTAGTTTTTGTATAAATTAAACAAATGAGACTGCATAATGTGTTCATGAGTTTACAGGTGCTCGTATGCAGATTTTAAGCTTCATAGTTGCCTCATAAGTGGTTTCAATCTTCAATCTTTCATGGTGAGAAAGTTAATATGCCTCCATGTATTCCTTTAACTTTGAAAAATTACATTTTCTCTTACTTTCATCCTGTTACAGTAAGTTTTTCAACTTATTTAAAGACTAAATACTTGCGGTTGTGGAATTAAGTTTTCTTTTTATTCCAAGTAGAAATTTTGCTTGATGATGACACCTGGTGCTTTTACATTTTTAAGAACTATATTTTCGCAGACGTGAACTTTGACATTCTAAACTCCGACTACAGATGTTAATCAAAGTCAAAACTTAATCCAGGCCTGATAAGATGCTCTATTTAACAGGCTCGTTTTAGCGGGGGGCTCGATCAGGTGAAATGAAGAGGAACTGATTGCTTGTGGTGATTGTGCTGATTACATTTTAAATTTAAAACTTTCCTCCTAGTACATGGTCCTGACAATGACATAGCAGGCTTAGTAAATGCCAAGGTCCCCGTAATCTCACACACTGTTAGGGAAATACCGCACTTCTATTTTTACTTTAGTTCAATTGAAGTTGGAGAACTGTGACTGTAACAACACAAATGGAAAACCAAACAAAAAAGTCTCCTCACAATGACTCTTTTTGTGCCTTTGGCACTGAAAGTATATGCATTCATAGTTATTTTCCTACTTGACCAACTCCTTATCCCTGTCATTGCTAAAATGTATAAAATAACACAGAATTATCCCCACCAGATCCCAAAGCTGAAATCGCTGCATTATTTGGCAGGGTAAAGCGATTTTCATATTATCCTGTTTATGTATTTGCCACAGCAGCATTAATCATCAACATGTTTTCAAAGTTAAATAAAACAATCATGTTCTGTAGGAGGGAGAGTTCAGCATTCCTGACCTTCTCTTATTCTGACTGTGGGCAGAATTTGCAATGTCTGAGATCCATGTTGCAATTTCCCCCCCTAGTCAAAACATTATGGATGCTTGTGCTACAGCTGTCATATAAATGACATTTGAAAATATACGATGAAATGCATTTGCATGAAATACGGCACGGGATAAAGTATTAGCATATTGGGACGGGGTATTTGCAATTGTGTCTATGCCCTCTCTTGGAGATGACAGATCATGTCAGGTACATACATATATAAGCTCCAGAATTTTAAAAATATAAATAAGTCAAGGAATAAGGACATATTAGAATGTGATAGAAGCAGAATTTTACAGTGTTTATGCATACACAGTACTTAATGCAGGTCTAGTAGGAATTCAGCCCAATCACTGTTTATAAGCATGAATAACCTTGTGCTAATAAAAGATCTCAAGAGGACTGAGACTAATCTGTGATATTAAACCAATGTGAAACCTCTTTCAGTCACAAAAATGTGAGCCTCCCAAATCATTTTACAAAATCACATCAAGTTTTCTGAACTTTTGTGTCCCAGTGGGTTTAATATCATGGCAGAGATATCAATTTGAATGCGGAAAATCGCTCTTGATCTTTTTTACATCATTTTGCATCTTTTCCAATTCGTTCTCCAAAGATCTGTGTGTTGCTGTGACACCACAGATTAAGGAGCTGACAGCAAACTCACTTGCCATCTTTCTGACAATGTGCTGCCGTTGTGAAAATTTTAATGTGAGCAGGAATATTTTCATGTCCTCTCCTATGCACTTGCACTTTTGTTTAAAGCACAGGTCATGAGGAACAGTATCACCTGACGGATCTTGCTTATGTCCCGTGACAATCTGCTCATTATATCACCCATATTCTTAGGTAGAAAATAAAATGAACAGCACTCTTCCATGTAAACACTATTCCTTGTGGTGCAGATAATACTGTAGCTTAAGAAAGGCTGGATTTATGCCGCCCTGCAGCAGATTGTCTGTGTCACGTGGACAGTATTGAGAGAAAATGGTCATAAAGTCAACTTATGAGCATGTACTGGCTTGAATCCAAACACTTGCTAGCTGACTTTATCAGTGTGTTGCTACCACTGTTCAAAGCGGTTCCTCTCCAACTCCCTCTGCATAACTGTGGAGAGGAGGGAGAGAAGTACAGTAGTTTGAGATCAGTGTCAGAGCGGAGACGTTTCACTGCATGAGCTTAATCACAACCAGTCTCCCAGTGTTTTGCAAGTCATAAGAGAGCGCTAGTTTACGCATCTTCATTTGTTGTCAAGTTTAGACAAGAAAAGCTTTCATGTGTTGAGAACATGACCTTTTGAGGTGACGGCAGCAGCTCATAATGCCATATTCATATAAGGAAATATGATCCATTTCACCTCAACTTGACATCTGAACCGCACTGGTTACAGAATTAGTGATAGAAAACAAGAAGCTAACATGTAGATGCAAGATTAATGAAGAGAAGCTTTCGGCCACAAGGTGAATATGATATATTTGCCAGTGAATATACCTTTGTACTGTGCACCACATATGAGCCTGAAATAATATTTCCTGTTTCCCAAAGTGCACTGAAGTGAGTCTCCAGTGAGGGTGGACTATTAAATAACAGCACACACATACTGGTACTTTTATTCGATTACTTCTATTTTAGCGGCCCAAAGTGTGTGGTGCTACAAAATGAGCTTGAAAACATGAGTTGTAAAATACGCTTATTGATCTCCTCCATGCATATATTAACCAAACAACAGCGGAAAATCAGCCATTAGTTTTAACAAGGACAATATAAGAAAACATTTAATGTGTTATAAAGGCAACTGCACATATTTGTTTGCAAGTGGGATGTTGTACGTGCCTCAGTGAAGATGTCAGGAGCTGTTAATTTGTTGCAGTTATGACTTGTGTGTTGTTTTAAACTTGCTGTAATACATTGTAAAAACGTAAGGGCCTATTCACTCTGTGACAAACAGAGAACAAGTTCAGCAGTAAATATCAATCAGTTCATAATGAAAATGTTTCATGATTGATGGCTATTACTGCAGCTCTGCAAGAGGAGCCATATTGTACCTTTAATATACAAGTATTGTGTTCTTCCATTGTTGGGATATATTGTTCATAGTTCTATAATAGCCGATCAGTGATTATATTTGGTTGAATGTAATGAGAAGTTGAAGCAGAGGTTGATTTTCATATTTTCTCAAAACAGTTTGCTGAATACCAGAAAAAGAAAGAGTGGTGATCAGGGCATTTCAAGATCCAAGACATCTTTCTGAAATCACCCATCTTAACTTACCTGTCCTTATCACTTCAAGGAATATTTCAAATTGAGTGATAATGTCCATTATAAAGTCATATAGCTCTAAAAATAAACCACAGAGGGAAGAGCAAAATCCTTAGAGAAGCCTACCTTGAGGTCGAAGGTGTGAAAGTCATGGAACATTCTCTCTCCTGAGACCTGTGACAGAGCAGGGGGGATGAGACGTCAGTCATGATTAGACCACAGTGCAATTACAGAGCAGCTTCTCTGACAGTGATTGATCAATGAGGAACTCCCTTAATGAAGACAAGGACTCAGGGGCTCCCAGGAGCAAATTGGCAAAAGTAAGTAGTGGGAATAGTGTCCCAGATTGCTAAGGCGCTAAGAGGATCATCCCGTCTGCAACAGCACTTTGCTGGTGGCAGAAATACAGTGTGCAGGTGAATGTCTGTCTGATTTCATATAATTTGAACAGAAGTTAACTAAAGTAATGTCAAGACCTTTAAAAGTTAGAGGATGCTTCTGTCCACTATGGTCATAATTTTCTACATTTCCTATGGTATCCCAACATACTTTAAGATTAAGATCTTTCAATTATTACTCCGACAAAAAAAGGTCAAGTCCCTTTTTTATTGTCTCTTTTTCTGTTTAAGGCTTTTGGTCCTGTATCCCTCACCTAAAGGTATCAATGTGGAGTTTTTTTTTTTTGCAATTAGTGCAATAGCTTAATGTTTAAGCGCAACATATACTCCCCCAAACCCTATTTTCAAATATAAAAAATGTAGAATGGCTGGGTTGGTATCAGCCTGTGGGCAGTTTATTAGGCTGAAATTGAAATGTTTACCTTCAATATTACACCTGAGTGCACTTGAGTTACGCAAAGTTGTTTATTGCTGGTTTAATTTTCAGTTTCTTAATGAAGCAATGACTTTTACACAGTGTAGACACAGCATAATACCCCACTGAATGGCATGGCAGAAAGTGCAGATAAGGCCACAAGCCTTGTGAATTGGAGACAAAGCTTTGGCTCCTGTTTAAGCATGGAAAGGAGAACCATCCAGTGCTCAATTTTCACAGCAGAATCTATAAAACTATACAAGGAGAGCATGACTGAATAACTGTCATGTATATCTAGTTATGTCTTATTGCAGAGTAAGTGGTCAGTAAGTTGACAAAATTGGGCTTTAGTTCATTTTGCGGTTGACTTTTGATGCCTCTGATCGGCATTTATTACTTCTATAAGTTCCGAGCTGATCCTCAGTGGTATTTTTAAACTCTGTTACACAAAACAGGCTGAACTCAAGGGCCACTTAAACATGACTTCCTCAGTTGGACTGTCAAGAACAGCCTCATTGTTAAAACACCAGAGAATGAGTAATTCAGGCCCTTGAGGCAAAAGCTTCATATGCCACTGAGTTGAAATTCAGTTTTTGATTTAGCCCTGTAATAAACTCCCAGGAAAATCTTGACTGCCTTATGGGCTGACCTACCATAAGGAGGGACACATTTGCTTTATGTTCTATTCATGCCTTGTACACGGATGAGGAGGGTGCTTTCCAAAAACAGCCGGCCCCTTTGAGGGAGGCATCTGACTGGTGCTTCAACTTATTCATTTTTTTTTTCTTTCTTTCTTTTTTTTTTTCCTCCAAAATTCACAACACATGCACACACAATTGCCAGAGCTTGAGAGCGCATGCATGCATGCACAAATAGATGAATACAAACACAGACATTCACAGATTCCATAACAAAAAAAAACAACAACAACAAAAAAACAAAGCAAAACATGATGTTCAAGAAATAGAAGAGAAATCTTTACAGACAGTTGACTACATGACTCAGGCTGTGAGAAACTGAATGGTGTCTTGACTGGGAAGCTGGCACCATGTTTCACTGGAGATACTAATTAATACGCAGCGTGTACTGTACCACACGCTGCTTAATAATAAGTGCAGGTGCAGTTCACATAATCTTTGAGTCAATCACAGTGTTTGCAGGCTACACTATACAAAGTCTGACAAATCATCAAATCAGTCATCTTTACATTGCAATAATCACTATCTGAATGACCACTCCAATACGAAGGCTCACACAGATTCTGCAAACAATCGTGTAAAAGAAAAAATTGCTCTTTATGTATTTAGGTGATTGATTTAAAAGTCGATCGCCGGTGGATGCAAGTTCTGAATACAAATGAGGCAGACTGTTAGAAAGCGATCCCTTTCATCTTTGTGGAAGCAGAGAGTTTTGTATTTGAGCTCACGGTGCCGCTGTAAATTCACACTGTACCCAGCTAAGATGAGTTGAAACATGATGGTCTCCACCTGCTATCTGTGTACTTGCCTTGAAGATCAAGATTATAGAGCTCAAAGTAATGAAAGTGGGAAAGTCAAACACCCCTCGAGTGCACTGTGCCATGCACTGGTATTTTCCCATCTGTCCCCAGCTGCAAAAAATGTATGAGGCATATTAAAAAAAAAAGGAAAAAAAAGAATTGTTACTGATTGTTTTCTCTCTCTCTTTTTTTAAAGAAATGTGATCTCTGTGATTTCTCTTAGTTTCTGCCTCTTTCAATGACAATCATTCAGATTCTCTCTCTGAACACCATAATTAGTTTGAATAGCTTTCCATTCATTTTGCATCATAATACTTATCCTGTGAGCACAGCAGCTGTATCTTTATTTTACTCTGGTTACTAGAAAATCCAAGTCCAGTCACCCAATGGTAGTGAGGATAGAAGACTAATGTGGGTGTTTTTAAGTTGTTTGGGTTATAATCAAGTTTATTGTACGAGCCGTGTCAAAGTTTCAAGTAATCAATACTTTGGCATGGATGCTGCCAGGTTTACATGCTCTCCATCATGAGATTTGTGTCATTTAGCATCATAGAAAAGTATAGCCAGAGGCACAAACGTGCATGGAAATATGGAAAGTGCATATTTTCATTTTGTAACCTTCAGCACATGATTTGTCTAAGAATTTCTGCACACCACACTGATGAGCATTTCAAATTACATACATAAGAGATCATAAAGCACTTTCTTGCAAAAGATTGGAGATAATTGTTGTTTTGTACCCTGAGGTGGTATGCATCAGATGCAAGAGTTTTACTGAAACACCAAATGTACGCAGTGTACTGAGAGAAACAGCTGAAGACTGTAATTGCTTGAGGTGGTGTGAAATAATAAAATGGTTGAACTCTGAAGATGTTTGTGTACATCAAGGTACTGAACATCTGAAGGCTACTGCATTGGTTGTGGATAGTTCGATACTATTTCTGTATACAAACGGCCATTCGTATGTGTTGCATCCCTTCTGGTTTGCTATGTAATAAAATCCTGTATGGAACAGCTAAACTAATTTGAACCATTCAAAAAACTACCAGAAAGATTTGATTTCCAGCTTACTTCTGAATGCATATTCATAAAAAATTTAAGGTACGATGCAATTACATTTTTAATACAGCAGAATAATCTCAAGTCCTGCGCTTTGACAGTGACACATTAGCTAAATCATATTTCATTGATCCCTTCCTTTATGAAGTAGAATTGCACTTAGTAATTTGCATTTGTGGTCTACAAGATAGAATTAAGACCAGAGACAGCTGCCAGCCAGTGATTCTATTTATTACCAACCTAATAATGTGGCCTATTTAGCCTATACAGCTGATGATGACCCTCTTTCCTTTCTTCTTTAACTTTACCCTGCATGTTTGTCTTTCTATCTATCTCTTTATAACTCTAAGTGACTGAGTATGGGGTGAATTTAATGATTTGATGTTAACAGTGAAATGGGTCCTTGGGAGCTTGAACAGCTGAAAAGAGCAACCATTTGGCCTGAGGACCTGCTTGCCTCAGCACTTAGAGGCACACGTTTAAATGTTCGGCTTTCACCCGGAATGGCCCACAAGAGGGACATCTGAGGGGGGAGTTAGGGGGGAGACCTGATGCTGAGGTCCCTGGGAATTGCATGGTCATTCATCACATTAATGAGTCATGTCACTTTATTTACAAAAAAGGGAGACTTTTTTTTTTTTTTTTTTTTTTTTTTTTTATTTAAACCATGGATGCTCCCTGCTATCATGATGTGGCATTCTGTTAATGTTGGCTGAAGTTAATTGAAAAAGGCAATGTAATCTACAGTAGCCCAGGTAGCCGGCCAAGTCAGTTTGATTGCAGCGTAATGGCGCACTCAGTTGTATTCTGACAACAAAGGCCCAAAAATTTGTAGGATTTTTGGATGCAGACATGGGGCAATTTGGTCTTGGAATCACCTGCAGGTATTAGCACTTGGACAGGCTTTGGGCCAAAGGCGGGCCATTCATCACACCTGCAGCATTAGTCTGCGCAACCAGCTGTGCCAGATTTAGGTTGCGTTTGGGCCAGGCAATTTTGGCTAACTTGGGGAAAGTAAAAGTCTGTGGGTGTTTGGTATTTGTGCACAGCTACTGTTGTTCGAATAGTTTTTGTGAAGATACAGTGACGCTTTTACTGTCAATGTAGAACAATCAGCTATTTATAGAAAATTAGTATTATATATTTAGAATTGGTGGAAAAGGCTCTGCTCTTTTTGGGACCACCAAGAAATATTTTTGATAACTAATAATGAACAGAGATTAATATTAAATCTTAGGATAATGTAGATGCTGGGATGGAGAGTGGAGTCAGGTTATATTGGCCCTAAAGTGCGCCATCATGTCAAGTCAGATGGTAGCCAAATAGTCGTGAGCAAGCCAACAGCTGATGGCAATCAGCTAATGGACGCACAACTTCAGTGCTCTGCATGAACTAACGCGACGCTCCCTTACAGTCGTCCAACAGAAATGAAGTCATCCACTTAAATTAAGACACGTGAAACATTATTGATTGTTAGATGGAGTTAATGTGGACATACAGTTCAGAAGCTGATACGTCTTAAATGAGCTGTATGCCCTGCTGTTAATTGTATCTGGATTAGTTCTGCTACAGGGCAATTTTTTCAAAATTACCACATGGAGTCTAATCCATGGACACACATTATTGTTTATGTTCATGCAAGAAATAGTTCATCTTATAGCTAATACAGGCAGTTCATAAGTTACACATGGCCCCCACATGAAACAATGGGTTCCTGCTTGTGGACGAATGCAGAATCACGATGTAGAGTGAAACAGCCTCGGTATGTGGCTGAAGTACAAAGTTAATTCCAACAGTCCTGCAACTGTTCCTATGATGCTGGTTTACTAATATCACTGAATTCCTCCCACGCTTCGGTTGCTTCATGAAAGCTCTCACACAGACAGGGTAGGAAGATTTAAATAGAGTATGAGGATATTGGAACTATATGACATTTTTCTTTGCCTAGGAAATCCAAATCTGTGATATTACCATTTCAGGGGTGAATGGATTTACAGCACGATGGATTGATAAATCTCGGGACAGGGTGAAATAGATGAATCTCAAGTTATTTACCCTTTTTAATTGGAAATGTCTGTCAGAGGGCAGCAAGCCGAGTCCTCTTCTCGCCATTATCTGTCTGCCTTGATCATTTGCAGTTATTTTATGGAGAGTGATGAGCTGAGTGTCAACGGTAGCTATTGAATTTATTCCCATTGGATTTGTATAAGTTTAAAAATACAAATGCTGAGGAGTGAAAAGGCTCACAAAAGGTCAGCTTGTTAATCGCGCCACAACATTTACGTTTTCGCAGATTAACAGATGATGACTGACAAAATTTGGCTGACACAAAAGCCAAATAGTTTAATTTACTTTTAGGCTAAACTCTTGAGTTGAACAGCCCTGTGGGGTTTATGTGATTAACTTTTCACCAGGTGAGCTTCAAACTTATTTTTGTGACTGGCTAACTAGAAATCTTTTAACAGGGCTCTGAGTTGTGTTTTTAATAGACTTAAACAAGCCGTATATTCTTTTGAGTAACCCCTTGGGCTTCACTCATAATTGCTCCCCAGGGCCCTGTCAATAGTTTCTACCTGTTCTTGAGCTCTCATTCGCCGGGCTGTCATCCTTGCTGCGCTGCCTGTCTGGGCCCCTGAGTGACACAGCAGCATCACAGGATGAGCTCTGTTGAACGATATCACTGGCTCCAATGGAGGACACCACTGGGACACTGCCAGCCCAGCTGATGATGTCACTCTGTGACAGCGGTGACTGCTTGAGCTTGAAACTGTTGGATGTGGGCTGCCCAGGGAATGTGAGTGCGTATGTGGGGTTGTGAGCCATTGTGTATGTGCATGAGCATGTGTGTGTGACGCCTACTAAAATGAGATCCAAATGTATATCCAGGAGAACTGCCAAACATAATACTCTTTACAAGTACTGTTTAGCTGTAAGCACAGGCTGTAAGCACGTTCTTGGATGACACATTGGACCATATTGAGAATCCTCACACAAAGAACTTAATGTGCATTCTGTACAAACCAGCAATTCAATGATCTCATCGCTTATTCATACAGAACGATGAATTTTGACACCACCAACATCTCAGTATGTGCTACAAAAAAACCCCAAAACAACCAAGTTGCTTTCTTCTGCATTTGTCACAGCAATAGGCGAAAACTGACAAAACACTTATTTAAGCACTAGTAGTAAGCGTTATCTTCAGTCACTGATGGACAGTACTAAAAGCAACACTTTTGTTTCAGTCTTTCCACCCATACAAACACGGATCCCTTGTGATTGCACATTGGCGGTTTATCCATGTTGTCTAGAAGCATATAAAGGCTCATTTGCACCATCTGCCAATGAAGGTGACAGAAGCAACTCAATTGCCAGGGGGCTATTGAGGGGGAAAAAAAAACACAGCACAGCTTCTACAATCTACCTGCTTTTCTGCTTTCCCACACTGGAATATTTCTTGGTTAAAATAGTCTTTTGGTGGCTTTTAAAGGACAGTGGTGATGAAAGAGTGAGACATTGTGTGCTTGCACACTGTCACAACAGGGATTAGCACTTGTTAGCTCATGTTGTGAGCTGTTTCAGTTTACAGGAGGTTGTGGGAAAGGTCTGCTTGACTGCATTTGACTGCTATACTGTATAATGATGCTAAATAGGCAGTATTATAAGAAGCTATGACAAGACGAATCTTCATGATCCGCTGGCTTTTCCTCTGGCGCCACTACCAGGTTGACATTGTATTTTTTAATCTCAACACTCAGATTGTGATGAAATTTAGCACTGATATTCATAGTTCCCAGACTATGCCTGACTTTTCATGTAGCATCACCAACGAATCACAATTTTCATGGTCAGTATTTAAATTCCCGACCAGATACCTGCAATAAAAATGACTTTTTCAGCTCAAAGCAAACTGGGCCTTAGTACGTGGTCTTTGAGAGCTGCTGCTTAGCTGTAGATTCTTATTTTTGTTGCAATAAGATTCAGTGAACTTATTTCAGTATTTGACACAGCTGTCACATTTTTTTGTCATGTGACTCTAATGGCCAGTGTCGAAGAAGAGAAGAGCATGCTCCAGAAAATGTAGATGTAAAGCTAACCGTTGTAGACAAATATTAGTGTGTCATCCCTCTTTGTAAACTACTGATGAAGCGAGGGATTCCACTTTGATGGTAATTTGAGCACAGACATCCCAAGACAAGGATTTTTCATGAGGGTTGATTCTGTCCCTTCAAATCACTCTCAGAACTCCTCACTTCCAGAAACTTCCAAACAAAGTTAGTGATCATTGGCGCAATGTGTCATGCTTCTGACGGTTTGATTGTTACTGTGTTTTCACATGCAGAGCAGCGGAGAGAAAAAGAGAGCTTCATGTGTTGCTCAAGGTCCTTTTAGATACTCCCCATCCCACATCTCCCTGCACAATTAATTTTATCTTTGGGGTATTATCAAGAGGGAGCCTGGCAAAGCAGCATGACAGAAAAACGGTCCAGAACCCTGAGGCCCAGGTTGGGAATTAATCTGTTTGACAAGATCTCTCACAAACGATTTGCTTGGCTTTCCTTCAGTTGGATGTTGCCACTACCCTGCATATCTGAGGGGGTGAAGAATAAGCATGTTTCAAACATAATGCGGCCTGAATCGACTCAAAACGTTGAAGTGAACAGTGACAGGTTGCTGTTGATGTGTTTGAAACACGAGGAAACAATGCAGCTCTGACAGATGTCGGGTGTTAGGACAACCTCAGTGTTGCGCTGTGTGTTAAGTAAGCAATAGCTTTATTCCAATCAACCATGCAGTCATAATAATAATATCCCATCATGGCCGCTTGACATTGGCATTATTTTCTCCACAAAGCACAATTTAGCCCTAAATCAAGCTTCCAAAAAAAGGTTAGCCTTGCTCTACTCAAGCTTTCAAAACTATTGACATCAAGCAGACGTTTGATGCATTATCTGGGACGCAGAAAATTAATCAAAGTAATGATTGAATAATTATCTCAAGTGCAATTAATTAAACATGCCAATGAACTCATCTTGAACAGCTGTCCTAGCCTCACCACTTAATCACTTGTGAGAATTACCAAACACAAATGGAGGACGCCGAGTGCATGCAATAATCTCTGCAAAGTGCATTGTTTACAAACAGTAATTAATATCACACCGTGTATTAGCAGGCTAAGTGACTGCAGTGCATTTCTATAATTGTACCAGAGAGAGTTGAGTTTCTTCCCCACTCTTGCCTCAGACACATCTTGTTAAGACAGGAGACAGATTACAATACCGAGTTCTTATATGATAGACTACATTTCAAATATTCACACAGATTTACAGTGGTTTTTTTTTTGTTTTTGTATTCTGTGGGTGCCATAGTGTCTCATTAAAATGTCAAGAACACATCATCTTTTACAGCAAAATCTATAATTTAACCTACTGAATGTCCTAGACACCATGAACCTGATAATTCATGTTCAACCCATTTCTACACACATACTGTAAAATGGATTTATTTTATGTTTCTGCCTGAGAATGTAAAGTAGTTCCCACTATATTTGTTGGCAAAGATGTGCCTAAACCTGTCAGTGAGAACCCGTAGCGTCTCTTGAAGGGATAGTTGTGGCCATGCCAATGTTGGAGTCTGTGGCATTCTGCGATGAGGTAATTTTCGGGCATCACATATACGGCTTTCATGGTCCGCAGAGCCTGACAGTCACAGCGGACTCCAGGAAATGGTCTGTGTGGTTCTGACATATGAGGGATCTATCTTCAACAGACTCGCGTCTGGAAGCACCAATGAAGATTGACACCAGGCGGCAGACAGGCTAAAAATGAACTGCACAAGAACAGTTGCTAGCACCTCATATGTGGTCCTTATGAGTTGTTATTATTTACTGATGATATTACAGATATTGATGTAGATATTGTAAATCTGTGCCTTGGTTCAGTACAGTAGACAACAGTATTATGACATTAGCACACATTATTAAAATCTGTAATTACATGTACTTATTATAGCCTACATAAAATAGAGCTATTGTCATTAGAATACAAAACCATTGTAGGATTTGGAGTCTAAAAAAGGATAATTAGCATATTCATTATGGTTTTAATATCTGTCACGGTACTATACATGATACTGGGATGCTATAGTAATTGAAAAAAGGTTTGTGCAAACTGTGTGACGCTGTGCTTTTTTCCTCCCTCTGAACTTCAAATTTCACAAGTGCAACGACAACATAGAAAATGAAATGCCTCAGAGGCACGGTGAGAGTTAATGAAACACCGTGCCGGTGGTCTTTCATGACACTGTGCCAGACAGGTCACCTAATAATTAATATAAGATTGCGCGTTTTCTTTGTGTACATAGTGTATGGAATATGTACATGAATTAAAAAGGATGCAATTACTGTCAAGGGATGTTGCTGCCTGACCTAGTTTAGCAACATATTGTTGCAACAATAATTGTAATGCTTAAATTCTAATTCATGGAAGTGCATTATTGACACTCTTTATTTAAAAAGGGGAATTCACAAGTCATTGGTAATATGAGGTTACAAGTAGGTTTATTGCGAGACACTTTCACAGGATCTTGTATTCTATCAAAGATGTGTGAAAAATAAGCAATTGATGAAAAGAGCAAAGAGATTGCACACTGCGTGTAAATCTACTTTTTAAGCCACAGTTTTTTTGAAGTAAAATGTTGCCAAATTTATCAATTAATGTGTGGGAAAGCAATTATCTTGAATTCTGACTGTGGTGGAACTCTTTGGACTTAAGTGGAAAAGAAAATCCTTAATGGTGCATGTGTTGTTGCAACAAAATAGTTGAAAATTGCTGTAGTTTCATCTTTTATTCTTTCTTGCTTTTTTTCTTGCTTCTTTTTCTGTCTGTCTTTGTGTCCATGTATTCAAGTCACGCTGGAGAATTTGTCCTAATAGCTTCAAGAATTATGGATTTTGACTGGGTTAAAAACTAAGTTTAAAGTACAAACTAATTTTGCTGCTTGTCGCCAGCAAAACATCCACTCACTTTGATCATTTTATTGTTTGTCCCAGCAGAGTGCTTTGTTGGAATTGATTTCCCTCCAGTATAATTGGTGTCATGCCTGGTTTGGCTAAATAAGCCCTTACACCACAAGATATTCTGGCAGACTAAAAGGGCAATGTTGACACTTTGCTTAAGAATGTCGAGCAATTACACTAACAAAAAAAATTTGGGGGGGGGCATTTTGATGTACAAAGCTCTTAGAGCAACTGGTAGTCGCATTATGGGGATTACTCTTGGTCAACAAATGTCAATTATCGAATCTCCAGTCTCTTTTATGTGGAATTGTAAGGTGACTGTTCTTGCTTTCACAGTTGATGACATTCAGATCATGGATAGAAATAACATTTGCTGTTACCAAATTCTGTAATATATCATCTCATTTTAACTTATGTGTTTTAACAGACTTTTACTGTAATTGAAGCGCATTACCACAAAATGGGTTCACCTCTGATCATTCAGTCATGCTCAGTGAAAGTCTGTAAAACCCCAATTCACTGTCAGCTATCCAGAGGAGCTTAATGTATTTTTGTTAACAGAAAAGTACAAGGTTAAAAGGTTAATATCTGGCAGTGACTACAATTCTCTACGCTATTGCAGCAGCGCATCCCCTCTCTCTCACACACACTCTCTCCCTCCCTCTCTCATTCGCTCTTCACAATTGTGTTATTGTGTGAGTGCACACTCACACAGATGCACACACACGCACACCCATGCTGCTCTCTCTCCTCCCCTCAGTGTACAAGTTGAGGCAGAGCCATCCATCCAAACCTGTAGACCATGAAATTAGGTTAAGACGTAAGGCTGTGAATGACACAGGTGTGGATACAAATGAGAACATCCGAATGAGGAAGTACAGATCCAAGACGGCTGATACTGTAGTAGTTATAGGCATTCAGAATTATATTTCACAGCTTCCTCCTTCATTTTATTTAGCCCACTTTTCCTGTTGTGTATTAGTGGTCAGGACAGGGCATTAGCATACATGCTGGAAAGCTGTGCATAAGGATATTAGGAGCTCTGTCATATTCCAAATCTCATTTCCCATAGAAAACTTTAAAGTCGGTCAAGCTTGTCTGCACTCATCTGCTCCCTTACATAAATCTTTTCATATTCAACATTCAAGATATTCTTCAGTCTTGTTCTTTTTAATAATCCTCTTTCATGTATGACTATGATTTACAAGTGACAAGCGCAATCGCAGCCATCGCAGTGCAGTTTTTATGATGATATTACTGGACTAATCATGTCACCAGACAGGCCGCTGCGATTGGACATTTCTGGGATTCAGTGTCGGTGGATGGTTTTTGCCTTCTGTTTAGCTTCTCTTGGTGATACAGACCAACATGGCACTGTTATGCAAATTAAAAAATATTTGATCAACATTTGAAATAAATTCCTTGTAAAATAGACAGCAGCTCAGAGAGAATTTTAAAGATTTAATATTTGGAGTACCACAAGGCTCCAGATTAGGGCATCATTTATTACATATTTTTCTGCTTGTCATAAAGCTTTTGAAATCTGAAGCCATATGAAAAGAATCCATCCATATTGATCACAGTGACTGTCATGGAGGAGATGTCATTTCTTTTGAATAAGGGATGAGTATGAGTTTTGTGAATCACGACAGCTAATATTTCAGGTAAAATTTACATTTTCACCTCAATTCAGGCTTTATTCTGTTCAATAAAGAGGAGCAGTATGTCAGTGACAATTATTTCTTCAAGTGCTGTAAACTGCAGGCTGATAGATGAATAGCACTGTATGGAGAAAGGGATGAAGGGCAATTTGTTGAAGATAATTATGTAAAGGCAAGTTAATAAAAGGGAGTTTTTTAGAGTGATTTTTGCGATCCTAGACTCCATGCACAGGCCTATCTGAAGACCAACTTCCACTCTGTCTAGACTTTGAAACAGCCAGCAAAAAAGGTTTACTCTATGTGTCGTTGAGACATGATGCCCCTGAATCAAAGTCCACCGCTTTTAATTACTCTCTCACAATGCATAAAAAGAATCAATCTGTGTTGTTAAACTGTTAGATTTTGTCATCAAAGTGGTGTAGAAAGGGTCACAGCTTTTGAAAGCAACCACATCCACAGCTAGTAATGTGAGAGTACCATATTGAATATTGCTTTTACTATAATAGGTATTGACCTCTGCATCAGTGAGGATCTGCTGAGATCTGCAGTCCTTCAGACCCCACTGAGTTCAAACATGAAAAGTTTCTACTCCAATCACCACAGGTCCACATTGATACAAAAGACTGCTGAGCACTTAAAAGGGAATAAAATATGTGCAATGGTGAATGTGATATTAGCTGAATCTGATTTTGATTGATAGGGCCTTTGGGGGGTGCATGGGGTGCATGAAAGAGAGAGTCAAGAATGAATTTGCCAACTAATGATCCTTTCCGTTTTTGAATTATGTTTAACCCACGTATTCAATACACCATGACAGTAAGAATGAAAGAGTGGAAGCGCGAGTGGAATTCCAATCAAGGAAAACAAACCCTATACACTACAGCACAGGTTTAACTAATTGTGTTGGAAGGCAGAGAAATAATTAACCTCAGTACATTTGCACTGTGTTAACATGCATTATAAACACAGATACAATACTAGTATAGTTCTACTCAAGCCTTGGATGCACAGTTAGTTTGGAATGAATCGAGTGAAGTGGGGAAATCAGCTCATTTGCTTACACACACACACACATATAATACAGAAGCACTTGTGGGATAGTAAGGGTCAAGTGGTTTTCAATGTGGGCTATGGAAAGTCCTGACGCTAGCTAATATTTCCTGATGTGTTCTTTTTATTTGCATACCGGGTGCTGCCTCAGCCAGCTCCTATTGTCAGAGCTTTCTATTTGAATGTCAACACTATTATTACAGCAGGTGATGCAACAGCAGGTGTCTCTCTGCCTGTCTGTCTTGTATCCTCTGTCTGTCTTTCAGTGTCTTTGTGCCTCTCTCACACTTTCTCCTGCTTTGCTTCCCCCAGTTTTGTTTAACAGCTGTCATTATGTGTCTGCCAAATGGAATCTGCTTGGAATCCACTTTTTCTACCCCTTTGCGAGCGCCTCTATTTTTCTAGGCTTGACATTCTACCACTCTTTTCCCACTCACTCTGACTGTAATGGGTGAAACAGAGAAAGCGCCTTGTTGCTGTCTTACCTCTCTTTTCCTATTGTTTACAGCCGAAGCTCTGACAGTGTTGCTTCTGACTAGCTTGGGGAAAATGGACACTTTGACATTTCACACCCTGAAATGTGGCAGTGCGTGGTATTACTAGTAAACACTGTTCATTACCGGCTTGACAGCTGATGACTAAGATTCAACCCTTTTGCACCTTCCTCAGCCAAGACTGCACACAAACGAGATTTTCTAACTTCAAGATGATAACACAAAGATGATAGATTGATGACTTTTAGAACAAAGAAAATGGCTAAATAAATAGTTTATAAGAGTTTGACTTGTAGCCATGGAGTTTTGTAATAAGGGAGTTCTCTGAACAGGAGCAATAAACGTTAAATCATATTTGTCACTGAAATATATATCCTCCAATATAAGGTTAGCATTACCAAGTCTGAATTACCTGTCAAACCAATTGAGGTGTAATGACGAGTCATTCATTTTGGGCCTATCAGTAAGCTTTCCATTTGAACTGACTGGGAAATGTTACATGAACTTGTAAAATTAAACTGTAAAACTGTAAAAATGAAGTTCACATCTCTACACTGGAGTATGTGTCCTACCAAATGATTAAGACTCCTGCTGCAAATTTGACATAGCTGTAAAATGTTCATTCTTATATTATACACAAGAGTAAATTGTAGCTGCAGGTCAAGTCCTTCTTTACGTCCTTATTCAAACTGGATCTTTGATTCATTGTTCATTCATTAAAGTATTGTTTTTTTCAGTTTGCTCAGTATGTCATTTCAAGTCAGCATAGATTTAGCAAACAGACTTTAATGAGTCTGAAGTGGTTTGGATTGCTTAGAGACCATTACTCCTTCGTGACTTACAAGAGGGAGTGAGATGATTTAATTTTCACTCTAACAAATTTCTGTTGCTCAGCTGTTTATGCTTTCAGGAACACTGTAGACTGCAAAACATGATCAAATTATTAAGTAAATGCGATTTTAAAAACAAAATTGAGACATTGCAGAAAATGGGTGAGAAAAAAATAACAAAAATATCTAATTTTGCATAATTCAAATACAGGAATAAATGTATATGTAAATAAAACATGAAGGACCCAGTATATTGCCTTGTGGTTCTCCAGTTACCAGATAAGAGCATATGGTGCCAAATCAAATTTAACCCATGAAAGAGCAAAATAATTAGAAGTCACATATTTGACTACTTTCCTAAGAAGGACTCTTTCCTGTCTTATCTGAACTGTAGTTCAACCATCATTGAGTCCTTGTTATATTGAGCATTTGAAGGACGATTGCTAAATAGCCACCAGTCTATAAGTAGTAGATCTGTGCAACCTGTGTTCAAAAATAAATAATCTTGATTTTGTGTGTACGAAAGGGACTGTGGTTGTTCTCAGTATTTGATGGTTTTCATTTTGTAAATTCTCATACATTAATTCTAACATATCTCCCCTTGGTTTGCACATTGATTTTCAGCCTAATTTAATTTTGCCACTAAGAAGAGACATTTGATATATGGATATTGCGATTTGATCCTTTTTTTTTTTTCTGGTACAGATTATTAGTTTGTTGGACTTCTAGATGATCTGGGTGAATATTGTAACCTAGGCTTCCCTGCTGAAAGACTTCCTACATATAACACCACAACATACAGTATGATGATCACAATTAAGACTGCAATATCTCAGCAGTAGAGTCAAACAATCTAACCATATTGCCAGGCCTGCTACAGTGTGTTGCTTATACTATGGTATAAACCATAGAAATGTGAGATTTTTTTTTCAATTGTACAGTTCATGAAAATTTTATAGATACATTATGTGTATAGTCATATATAGTCATTATGTGTTTCGTTATGAGGGGAAAATATTGAGTGTTAATCATGCAAATGGTAGATTTATGGGTGAGTTTTGAGATTTAAAAAATAGATTTGGCCATGAATCACTTGGCACATGTTACCACGAACCAATGATGTAACCAATATCCAATCAGCAAAGTGCATTGTTGAAATCTGTACCAAAAGATGATTCAGGCTTGCTGAATATTGCCAGAGAGTGTTTGAATTTTGGAGATGATTCATCCACCAGATATTTTATATTTTCTATGAGGGTGATTTGGATAATAGACAGTTGGGCAGCTATTCAGAAGGTACTTGCACCTCAGTAATATCCAGATGCAGCCACTAGAAAAAAGCTGAATTGAGCATAATTATAGGTCTTTTTCAATATGCAATGTATTATAGGATTTTTCAATACTATTTACTTAGAACAAAGACACGACATGCAAAGTGCATGAACGGTATGAATAAAGAAACCTACTGGTTATTGTTGTATAGATGATTACCTCGAAGAGAATTCAAGAATATGCACATTTTATCACACAGTTTTGCCCTTGAACCCATATGTCCAACCTTATACTATAAATCCAATACTATAAATGTCTGACATATGAGTCTCATCACTGTGACTGAGACATGGAATTCATTTTGGCACAACTAAGCCTTTTAATATGATTGTCGCTAATATCATTCATATTGGCAAAATTTCCAGTTCAGTGGCTGAATATTCTCATATCCGGTGGGACCAGGAACAGCACTTTTTTTCAGTAGCAATATTGCATGTCTTTTGAGTTTATGCAAAGCAACTCCCATTTTCCTCCAACAGCACTCACTCAGAGCAGCCATGGAAAATATCATTAAATGCCCTGCTAACACCCTACCCCCTCTACACACACACACACACACACACAGACATATACACAAACAAACAGACACACATACAAAACCACCTCTTCCTTCTCTCTACCCATACTCATTTTCCCCCTTCTTTTTCTTCCTGGCTATCACTCAGCAGCAGTGCACGAGGGAAAGAGAGTGCATTGATCTGCCAAAGTGAGCAGCCATTTCACAGGGCGAGTCTGTGCGGCGCTCCTGTCCCTGAATGGGAATTGCTCATTTTACCTGGCTGCCTTGCCCATAGCAGACTAGTGGGAAGCCCCGCTGGAAAGAGACAGAGGGAGGGAGGGAGTACAGGAGTCAGGGCCCTGGTCAGGGCTTGGCAGGCGGCAGATAAGAGCTTCTCATGCTGCTCCTGCATGCACTTACCACTGCTGCTGGAGCTCAGCCTTTCTCTCTGTCTTTCACATTCTCACACGCACATACACATAGCTTTTCTCCACACATGTGAGGCACTAATAATAACTTTGGCGTTCTGGTGAGTCAGCCGTCTTTCCTCAGGCAAGGATAAAAGTAAAACATGGTGCCTTTATTGAGTCTAAAATCACTAACTGTGGAATTCCCAGAACAGGGCTTTAGCTCAGCCTGTATTCTATTCAGTGCCAAGATGCCATGTGTCCATAAGATCTAATATTGTGTCCAAAGCAGGTGCTGATGGACTGATAAACAAGCCAGAGAACTGTTTGACATTCACATGGACAACATACAATAAAGGAAATATGTAGCTTTGTAGAAAAAGAGTGGTAGCTGAATAACTTGGGTCATTGCATGTAAATACAGACTTTTCAAATTAAACTATCAATTGAAGCAAGATTAAATATACTACAAATTTCCACCATATATAATAAATTTGAATCATGATGTTGAGTTTTTTAATAGAAAATTTCAAGAAGTAATCAACAATGGTTATTTTGATTTATGAGATAAACAGCTATTTAATTAACATTCTAATAATGCAAATATCCGAATCTGATCAGACTTATTGGCAGATACGATGATAAATGACACAGATTGGGATCAGGGCCAAAGAACAAACTGCATACTTACTATATGCTAATACATCTAGTGGACATCCTCATCAGTCAGTCTTTTTCCTGCTGAGGTTGCTACAAGTGAATACTGTTGCTCAAGAGCAGATAGTGTAGAAAAAATAAAATAATGTATTTGTTGTTGGGAATTTATAGTATGTAAATGGAATTTCAGGGCTGGGTAATGGTGGGTGAACAGAATTTTGTTTTTTGTGCTCGTAGTATTTTGAAATTCAAAATCTCTGGATCATTTCAATTTTTATCGACTATTTCCTCAAGGAATAGAAAAGCTTTTCTTATGCACTGCCCATTTTTTGTGCTGTAACAACAAAAACAATATACAACAATTTACATAATTGAAACAGATCTCTGCCGTCACTATCAAAGATTAAATGGAAATGTCTGTGACAGTAGAGACGATAGCTCATTTACTGTACTGTAATTTAGCCGAACAGGCCCTTTAAAAAAAAATATGCGAATGTAATTTATCATTTTGCTGCTTTTGAATTCTGCATAGTTTTAATTTATTTTTGTGAGATTATATGCCGTTTTCTCAAACATGTCACGTCAGCTAAATCTGTCTATGCCAAACTTACCTTCAGAAACCTAACTCCTTAAAAGTGGAACCTTCAGCCTTCCACTATCTTACTCACCTTACCAGCAGTGCTCCCCTACCCCTACACCCCTCCCATCCTTCATTGTGTCCGAAACACATTCCATCCAGCCACTTCATTCCCCCACTTCATCCTTCACATGTTCTCAAATTTATTTCTCTATCTCTCTCCCGTGGTCAGCCCACTTTCCTCCCTCCATCTAGTCTATCTCTCTGCCGCTCTCCTTGCTCAGTGACAGTCTCATCACACTCTATCAATCAGGCTTGTGAGGACCGGGCACTGTGCAGCACAGCATTGCACAGTCCTAGTCTGGTCCCATCAGTGCCAGTCAGTCTCCGTCACTCTCTCAGTCACTTTAAAAAGGTTTAGGTTGCCAGATATAGTCTGTTTCCCCCGCCCCATTTCAGGTCAAGAGATGCAAGGGATCGAGTCGGAGTCGAGATTCATCTTAGTGCTCGATTTGATATCACTTGACATATTCTGTGGCCTGTCATGACACTCAAAACAAGCCATTCCTCTTTGAAACAAAGACACATGATCCGCTTGAACCTTTAGCTGATACATTTGAAAACATAAAGAAAACACAGCATGTGATCACATGGAATTGAAGCAACTGGGAAATGATGCAAAACAGAGGTCAGAACATTCTTGTCCTCAGCTCATCAGCTATTCTTTTGAGTTTCTTACCTGCCGCAGGCCTCATCCTGTGGTTGATGTCTCAGGAAAGAGAACTGCATAAATGAGAAAGACAGACAGAGAGGAACAGGATAGGGATGAATAGTTTAATCAACCTGTCTATGTGAAGCAAAGTCAAGACCAGGCATTTCTCTGCATTTATTACAGACAACAAGGAACACTGAATAAAAATAAAGCACCAGGCATAAAAAAAAAAAACTGTCATAAAAAAACATGTTATATTGTTAATTGAACAAGTTAATTTATTTAGCACCATCATGTCCAAATATTTATAGGAAGGACACACAGAATACTTGTTTTGCAACCAAATTTCATTTGAAGGAACAGAAAATTGCATGTGCAGCAGAGAATGACTTAACCACAGTTATCGATTGGCTTTGTGAATTATAATGAAAACAAGTGTAATTACATTTTCCTTTAAGTAGCACAACAAATTAGCCTTGTGAGTTATTCTGGAAGCAAAAGAAGAGGGGAAAAAAAAAAGAGTCTTGCATTTAATGTGCTGGGAAGATTTTCTCGGGCTGTTTTCTTGCTAAATGCATTAGCAGATGCTGCTGTGCCCATGCAAGCCTGTGGACTAATATTCTTGTAAATGATTAGCTACTTATTTAACCAACGGGGAGAAATGTGCTTTGGGTGGTTACAACAAAAATGAGTTGGGGATAAACATTTTTTTTTTTTTTTTTTTTTTTTAAGCTATGCTGAGCTTTAATTTGACTCATTATCTTTTAAAATGTTATTGTAGGGCTTTATGGCAGTGAAATGACATGATTAGAAATGATGATCATGAATGCCATGATTACAGTAGTCTCTGCTCGTCCATGTTAATTCAGAGTTAGTTAACTGTGTGAATGTAGTTGTCTTATTTTTATTTAAAAGGAGAAATGGGAGCATATTTAGTAAAATGCCTTCACGTATGTAAGTAGAACCAAAATCGTTTATTTAGTCCCTAACCTGTAAATGACAGGGAAACGTTTCCCAGGTAAGGATAAAACTGGCTTCCAGCCCCTTCAATTTGACTTCATCAACAGTGTGTTTTGCTGAGTTCCTTGTTATCTGGGTTCTCTCTATACACCCAGTTCATGCTAATGAATCTACAAATTAAATTGTAGAACAGAGGAATATTAGGGCGCCTGCCATTTTGATGTGGTGAGGAATACTCAATTAGGCTGGATTTGGCCTCCGTAATTATTACATTATAGCTAAGATAAGTGTTCAATGGCAACAAATGCTTTGATGGACTCTATTCTGTAACAAAGGCAACGGGTGAGCAAGGACGAAAATGCCAGAACAGAAGAGTGAAAGGGTAAAAAAAAAAAAAAGCAAGTGAGAGAGTGACAAGAAAGCTATCGCACGGGAGCCCCTGTCTGCAGCAGCCATATTTCATTACACAGCAGCGAAGCTTAGGAGGCAATCAAGCATATTTAGCCATCCTCGTCTCGCCCCCCCCAAAGCAATTATTACTCCCCAGTTTTTTACTGTGCTTTGCCATGGGGAAAATGAACCGCAGTACTTATCAGCTCAATGCATACACAAGTGACTGGGGTGGAGGACATGTAGGTGTGCATATGTGTGTGTGTGCAAGCATGAGCATGCGCCAACGCCTGTGTTTATGTTTTAGGGAGGTGCCGGAGGGGAGGGGAGGGCAGTGGCGAGCTGACCGCTAGTGAGCAATAGGTTACCTTTTTCAATCCCATTAGCTTGGTAACATCAGCACATTTAGGAGCAGCAGGCGGAGCGAGTGGAGATACAGAGATAACCATAAACATGTCACCAAAAATGCATTGTTATTTGCATTCATATTGGAAAGAGCCAAATTGATGCAGGGTCAAACAGGGAAGGTGAGGGTTTATGACCTGTGCATCGCTCTGCTGTCAGCAGCTCTGATCTATCGGACTGGTCAGCCTTGTCAGGCTTTACGCCTGATTATATTATCATGGCTGACGATCAATGCGAATGAATGATCGTTCATCCGCAAAGGGGACTAGAATGAATACAGCAGAATGCAAACAGTACACTCTTTAGTAATACGGTGAATGAAAATGCATTTGCTCCTTAAGTCATCTAGATAAGTGATGCATGGCATCCCGCTGCAGCAGAAAACACTTTCAAAATTCTTTGGCTGTGTCTTGCTCTTTTATTGAGTCTGTGTGCTTTTTTTGAAATGTTATCTAGCAGTAATAGAGTGAAACGGGAGAACTGTGAAATAAAAAAAAAAAACAAACATACTTTACTATTCTGTGGGTTTTGAGCAGCTAATGTGCAGTCATTTGGGTGGCACAGCAGCCAACTGCAGCATTAGTCCCCATCTGGGGACTTGTGTTTTGGTGAAAGTGCTTCTCTATTTGTGAGACTCTTCAGTTCTGGGCATCCTCCCCAAGCCCATAACTCAATGTCTCTCTA
Source organism: Rachycentron canadum (assembly GCA_038496675.1). Lineage (NCBI taxonomy): Eukaryota > Metazoa > Chordata > Actinopteri > Carangiformes > Rachycentridae > Rachycentron > Rachycentron canadum. Next base: position 8,976,140 of record CM076670.1, on the reverse strand, counting down.
TCACTCCCATGCGACTGGCTGTCATAATCATCAGCATTATGCTACCTCAATGGGCCTGATTTACAAGTCTGGACATGGCACCAGCTCTGTGCCAAGGGGTAAACATGAGGCCGTTTGCTACCGCCAAACCTATTTCTCCCTACTGCATTTAATAGGGAGGAGAGACCAATATTCAGAACAGAAAAGTAGCTTTTCAGATCTATGATTAGTATAAAAGACTGCAAATACCTTTAAAAAGTCTTAAGTTTTGTTCAAAATTCTTCACGTAAGCGTCACTTTGCAGTTGCGTGTGTATATACATGAATGCATGCATTCATTATGTTTGATGCCTGACTCTATTAATAACTTTAAAAAACTTACTGGGCAGCAGTGGAGTCAGTAGGGGTATGGTAATGACCTTTTTTCTGCCTTACCTTGCAAGATATAAAAAAACTGCAAATGTTGGTGAATTTCAGTGTGTCACATAATAAGTGAATTCAGTGTTCAAATTCAAATTCACTTGGCACGTTTGGGCCAGTACACTCAATTTATGCCAATAATAACAATTTCTCTGAAAAAAAAAAAGTTTTTCAGAAATGTGACAATTAATAATTACATATTGGATGGACTATGGAGGCTATGTGAAAATGACTGTTCCATTAAGATATTATGTTTTAATTTGGGGCACACCAACTTAAATTATTTGGGCTTTGTCTCTTTTAGTTTTTGATGAAAATTTGTTCAACCAGTTGAAAACCAGCGTGTGAAGGTTCTCAGTCATCTAGGGCATAGTTGATAAAGTTGAATTTCGAGCAACTGGACTTGGTTGTGGAACTAGTTCTTCAGAACTGAAGAAGCCTCTTGGATGAAATGACCTCAAGAATCAACAACCAAGTCCAGTTGCCCGAGATTCAACTCTCTCAGAGGACAGTTGAAAACTATTATTTTGACATGGTTGGAAGAGGGTGTCACAAGAGGAGGGTCCAAAGAAAATATTATATATTATATAATTATTCTGAGAATGCCTTGCTTTTTGTAAAAAGAAAAAAAGAAAAAAACAAACAAAAACATACAGGCAGTTCCTTTTTCTTATATATATATAAAATGAAACTACCCATTAATCTGAAAATGTAAAATTAATATACAATAACCTTCAAAGATAATTAGACAAAGTAAAATTATTTTGTATTCCTTCTGACTGGACACTCTTATATTATTTTAGATATTTAAAAAGTGTCTTTTATGGACTCATGACGTGTCTTATGTCTTTGTACTTTCTTCACCTTGAGGCAGCACCTGGCCCTTACCTTAACCCTCTTTCTCATTCCATAATATTATATTAGCCCATATTCATCCACATATTGTGGCTGCTAAGTGATAGGCCGCATAAATCAATTTTTATATATACACACACAATAACGGTTATATGCGGCTTCCAAACCGCCTGCTGATAGCTGCCATTTCTTATCACTCCAGTTGAATATAGCACCGTTATGGAGGCACTTTTGCTTCCTGTTAACTGGAGGTGACTGAAAGAGAAGAAATGCATTTTTTTTTTTTTTTTTTTTTTTTCAAATTACTTAAGCTCACTGCAAAGCTCTTTGAAGAGCGGCATGGTTATGAAAATTCACTGAAAAAGGAAAAGAAATCTTGTACAGGGAAAACAGAGAATCACCTATACTCCTGTGGAGTTTACTCGTTCTGTTGTGTGTAAATACTGTGATTTCCATGTGTATTTTGCTTTGTATACACAGTAAATTCACGCTGTCAAATACAATCAGGAAGCATGCAGAGAAATTCACTCTCCTTCTGTACAACCTCAGGGAGGTAATGTCATCAAATAATATCCGCAATGTGCAGATTCCTTTTGCGATCACTCCATCACAGGGCACACAAATTGACTCCAGCCCTCCTGGTGCCTTATACTTCCTATTTCTTCTTATTTCTGCCTCTAAAGAAATAGTGAGTGTAATTCTGCCATCTGTGGTATTAATTTGAAACGCCTAATACATAAGCTAATCAAGCATGTTTATTTTTCCTCTTGCTGAGTTGTAGGCTTTAACATTTGCGAGGAAATAAGTACCCTGTAGTTAATGAACTAAGCTGAAATGAGCTTTCATAACTGTGAAGTAAAATCAGTGAAAACACAGAGCACATATTCTCCATCTCTTTTTGCTCATGATGTTCCAGCAAGAGGGAATTTGATTTTTCTCCAGATGGCATCAAGAAAAGGTGTTACGATAGTTGGGGGAGCCCATCGGCAGACAGCGTGATGTTGTGAGACCATTTGATAGACAACAGCACAGCAGGAGAAAAAAAGAGAGGAAGTGGGATTCAGGACTACAGAGCCAAGAGACACTTTCTCTTTCACTCTCTTGCTCCCAACTGCTCCCAGTGCCAGAGACACGGGCCGCTGCACAGACAGATGGCGAGGAGGTGTGCGTGTGTGTGTGTGTAAGTGCGCGTGCACACTGCCATGCATGCGAGTGGTGGGTGGTGACGCCATTCGGCTTTGTACAAGTATGAGAGATGGAGCGCGAGAGATGTAAGGGGAGAAAATGAAGGAGGCAAAAACACTGCAGAGGTGTGTGTGTGTGAGAGAGAGCAGTGATTTTCTAAACCAAGCATTAATCCATGTTCTTTCTCTCTTTTTTTTTTTTTTTTAATTCCACATCCAAATAGCTTGTGTACTTCATTACAGCAGCAATAAAAGTTAATTTGCGCTGTCACTTTGCGTTCACCTGTCATACTGCGCAGGGAAGACATTGCACATAGGGACCCCTCCTGATGACAAGAGGCACACCTACTCGAAGAGCCGTGGGTGTGTGGAGGACATGGGTGGATAGATTCTGTATTGACAGACTGCCATCTACTGGATTTTATTATAATTTCAATACATACGATTTTATCATCATAACTCCACGTGCATACAGAAAATACATGGACGCATATACATCAATGACTTTTCCTTGGATGATGGGTGAGGTACTGTAATTGTGGCAGCTTCCACTGAATGTTTGTTATACATTTATATCTTTTTGAATATGTGTTTTAGGAAACATGCAATTTGGTCTAGAGAAAAAAAAGGGCATGGTAAAGAAATTGACCACTGGATTCATATGAATGCAAATATTAATTTTTTTATTATCATTTGCATACCACCTAAATGGATGTTTTCGGGACAGGTGAATTACTGCAACCCGTTCTTTCAGAAGAACAAGACAACCAAGTAGGTTGTCTAAATCAGGAGTGAAACATCAACCACAGGCCACTGATAAAGAAGACTCCCTGTTTACTGCATTTGTGCACATATCTACGAGGCTACAGTTTGGCACATCAAAGCAAATGGAAGCTAATCATGTTAATGATGGAGGTGTGTCACACGGTCTCATATTGAGTCACTCAGTGAAGACTTGGAGGTCAAACAGTGATGTACAGCACCATCTTGTGGTTGTGTCATGCTGGATAAAGGTTGGCATAACACAACCATCTGACTGACAAAATAGCCAAATATGTAAATTTGATAATTAAATCCTTGATAATATATAAAAAAATTTATATTAATATTTTTCTCCAATGCCTGTTGGGGGTTTTAATCTGATCAAATATGCAGAGTTTTAACGTTTTCACTGTGATGCAGAGTTAGGAATAATGAAGTTAATCATGTCCATGAGCAATCAACAATATGACGTTTGCGCCATTAATTATTTTTTTGTCTTTAATTTTCTGTGTGCCTGCGTACGCATGTGCTTCAGAGTGAACTCTTATAATGAATTTCAAAAGACCACACCACAACCATTACCTGTCACATGACTAATGAGCAGTCGCTGTGCAGTTAACGGTCATGAAATATGCACCAGACTTAAATACCCCATTCATAGAGCCTTGAGACAAATCCCTGCATTTCATTAAACACACACAGTCGACTCGACTCTGGTGCAAAATTATTCCTCCTTTGCAGAGGAAATAAAATGAATTTTCAATGCTTGTTTCCTCATAATCACAATGGGAATGCCATGTTAAAGAATTAGCACTTTTATTACAAGAAATTAGGGACGACTTTAAATTTGAGCCCGCAACCCATCATCTGAACAACTCCGCCGACTCAAAGTCACAAGTCACACACTGGAGAATAATGTGTTGTATTTAAGTAACTTGGAGGTTATCATAAGTTGTCACTAATCATTTAATATTATTCTCTTTTTGTATTTTCCTGATTCCTACAAAACTATGGCCAGTACTTCAATCTCTAATCCAGTCTGTCTGTGGCTCAGGAAAGATTCACCCTGGGAAACTGCTATAGCTACTATCTGACATGAAACAGATTTGATCCATTTTCCACAGCATATCTGTCTTTTTCAGACAAGCTGTTTTCAAAAGAAATATGTCAGCAGTGTGGGGATTATGCTATTTTGCTAATCACCAAAAGACCCAACCTGCCCGACATTTCTATGCTTCGACAAAGCAGTGCGCAGAGCAAAAGTCTTTTCCCATTTAGATGCTTATTTTGATCCTCTTTATTCTCATTGTATTGGTACAATCAGATGTATTAACCATTAACTTCATGCTTCACTGAGTTACATGATTATCTTGTGAAAATGAAAAGTGTTTTAGCAATAAAAAAAAAAAAAAGAAAAAAAAGCAGACGATGGACTAATTTCACAACCTTGTTCTACTGATGTTTCATGAATAGACTCGTCGTTATTCATCCACATTTGCTCCTGTAAGAGTCAGCACAAGAAGTTGGCACAGTTTACTCTGTTGGGATAAACTATCTATCAAAGCATCCTGGAGGTGAATATTCATTCATGAACATTTTCCCTCTCAGTCCTGCCTCCTGACAGAATTTCCACACAGAAAATACCAGTGCATACTGTGCTACATGAGCTAATTGAAGAAACTATGTTTTAAAGACATTGAATTTATAAGTTTGTATGGATGGTTTAGCCCTGTGACAGACTGGGGACCTGTTCCCAGCCCTCGCTCAATGTCATCTGGGATTGTCTCCAGCCCCCCTGAAACCCTAGAGGTATAAGCAATATGAATGATGATAATGGATGTATATTTGTCTTTACTGTAGTATATAACATATATATTGGACATTTTATGGGCATTTTTGCCCTGACTCAGACCTCACAGGCAGTTCTTATTCCTAAACTGACTGTTTGTGTGTGTGTGTTTTGCAAACCAACTGTTGAGAGTGCTCAAATGTAAGCACACAACATGTGGGATGAGTGTGATGGATTTCTGGTATCATTGGTAGTTATTTGTGGCGTGTCTGTAACCACAATTTCCTAGCCACAGCTTATTGCAGGTTGAAGCTGAGCGAGATATACTCTGGAGCTGGCATAAAGCCACAACACTTTGTAATAATTCATCAGCAAAAAAGCCCTCCATGTACTCACTCTGCAATATTTATACCTCACTGAATGTATTTTTTCCTGCTACATCATCGCTCTGGCCCAGGGCTGGGATTTTCTCTTTTGAGAAGAGTTTTAGTATATCAGACCTTATTTAAATCTGGGAAACACTTAAATGAATTTGTCCCATGATCACATTCTGTCTGCATAGAACAATGTACTCTATGTGTGCATTGCCACTACCTGTTTTTAAACTTTTTATTTTCAATTTCATAAGCCCCATGTCTACATTATCTAGTTTATTCCTCTTGCAGCAAAACTCGAACATTAGGACTTTTTACAATGCAGACAAGTGTAATTTGGGTGTGTCACCAATTAAAGTATTATTTTATTAGTACATTATTTACTCAAACATGGGCATAAAGCTGTCTACCCAACCATATTCTTATATTTTCTATTACTCTATCCAAAGTACACCATCTAAGACAGTCTGAACTCTTTTTTTAATGTTGATCTTTTTTTTCCTCTTTTTTTTCTTGATTAGCCTTTGTCTTTGTTTCCTTTTCTCTTGCCTTGCCTTTGATCTATGTTTTTATTCCTAATTTAGTTTCCCCTTCCTCAGAGAAGCTTCACATGAAATGCAAATCCTTCAAACTATAGTTTAAAAATCTTTTCTAAAGTATTAATCAACACAAGATTAACAATTAAATTTCTTTCTTACAGAAACCAGCCATTTAATGAAAACACCTCGATGCTATAGACAGATTACTGTGAATAATCACAGCACTAAAACCTTGAATAATATAACTTTGAGTTTTTAATATGTAATTAAGATCCCCCCATCAATAATGAATGTTTTGTCTGTGAATCACAGTTCTGAATTCTAACTAATCCCTCAGTGACAACAGAAATGAAAACTGAGGGATTCGGTCGATGGTTTCTGTTACTCCAAAAGTGGTAGAACTGACTAGAAACAGAAACGTGTCATGTTTCTGTCAATAGAAAGTTAACATTAAATGTGTATACAACAGAGCTTTTCTGCTAGTCTTCTACCTCATGCTTCCACACTCAGTGAAACTCACCAACACCACTGGCTATGCTGATGACACCTAACTGTATTTAGTCCGCTTCAAGTTGTGCCATACAAGTATATGCCATTTTATCCTCATGTGGGTTAAAGTGATATAGACTGAAAATAGTAAAGGTGTTATTAAAATATACAGGTGGTGCTTATTGTTTTAAATTGTTTTAGGTCCAGCAGCTTTACATTACAAGTGAGTATTTGTGAGGATGACGCTGTATTGAAGAGTTGCAAAGTCATTGTGAGACTACCCAGTAACTTTTATATTTTCTATCAAGAAAAAAATCCAGATTGTTGAGGAAGGATTTTATGTTCTAACATTAACTTTGTTTTTAATATGAACTAAATCTTCTTGTGAATGAGTCATAGAAAATCAATGTGGGACATGAACTTTTTTTTTTTTTATAAAATTTTAATGTTTAAAGTAATACACAACAGTTTTTTTTTTTAGACCATACGTAAAATAAAAAAGCTATGACACAATTTCGCTACACTATTGTTTGGTTTTTCAATGAAAATACTGTTCCAATTTATTCTGAAAGCAGCTTTTCTCATATTAAAAGCTTAAAGTGAAGGGAAAAAAAACGCAGCAGCTTATTTTGCAATTAAGCTCTTTTTCTGAGGAAGTAATAAGATAAAGCCATAACTGAATTAGCTACCAAAAATATTAAGTTTAATATGGAAAACCTTGTCAGAGGAAAACAGCTGCTCTATGGAGTGATGTGTGGTTTTCAGAAATTTAAAAGAATATTTGTCAACTCACCTAGAAATGAGGCTCCTCTTTTTGGGGTCATGCAGGTGCCAACATGCTGCCCGATGCCGTAGTTTTACCTCGCCGACGCACCACTGAAATGACTGCCCCCTTTGCCCCCACCTAGAAGATTAAAAAAAGGCATTTTTTTCATCTCATGCAATTGAGTAGAAAATGTGACAAAACCTTTTCTAAAAAGTACATATGTAAAGAATACAAACTGAAATACAGCAATGAGTTTTTCTCTATTCTGATGATAACTGCATCAAAATCAACGTCAATACGCTGCCTGTCTGAGAGGGAGGCTTAATCCATCATTTGAAGGCAAAAGGAATCTGCGGATGAAATGTTTTTCTAATATTAGCATGTGGACTATTTTCAACAATGCACTTAGTTATTTCCTTTGGTAGAGGGCATTGGAGAAAGCACAAACAAATATGTCAGATTTGATAGGTTCAGTTTGTCTTTTTTTCCCCATCCTGTTATTGTGTTGGGTTTATTATGCCTCTCAAGCAACCAACTTGCATGTTTTAATGTCCTCTGATGATGTGTAGCATGTGACAATAGACACATATAAGAGAATATAAGAGGACCAGCGCTGTAATATGTAGCTCATCACTCGCACAAGTCATCCCCTCTCTATGTCTGTGCTACTTTCATTTGGCAGATTTAAGTTGACTGTATTTCCAAAGATATGGCAATGATAGACAGGGTATACCTATTTTAATGATACACATAGACATGTGTTGGCAGGAAAAGACATATATATATATATATATATATTTGTTTTCAAAACCAAGTTAAAAATAACCACCCAAGGTCAATCTGAAAGACTTGGTGGCATCCCCTTCGTGTTATTAGAAAAATATCCTTTCGATTTTCAACTCATGAGGACATATTTGCATAGAATTAACCTCTCAAAAAAAGATATATTAAAGACAGGCCTAAATCTGACGTGCCTTTGGAATAGCTTATATGCATTTGCATAACGTTTGCCTCCTGTGCAGGTGATAAAGCAGTATTAAGCCTGGATTACAGCATTTGATTTTGTGTATGTGTGTGCATGTGTGCATGTACAATGAATATATACTTAGCTGTGTACCTGAATGTGTGCAAACTGGAAGCTGTTCTAGCTGTTTTGGCATGCCTCCCCATCGCCTGCAGGGCCAAAGAGTGCAGTGTGCCATGCCTGACTCATGTGCCATGTTACTCATGTGACCTCATGAAAGTACAAGTCCCTTCAAGCACTATAATAAATCACTGCAGACGGGGCTGTTCCCCACACACACACACACACACGCACAGAATTTTTTCTCGCCATAACACAATATATCAGATTTAATAAGTATGGAAACACGATCACATCAAGCGCCTGACCTTTTGAGATCGCAGGATGGACTAGTAGTCAGTTAGGTCATACCACACATCCCCAGTAGAAGGCTTGCTTTTAACACCATGGATGAACATTAGTTAACCCCTAACCTACACCAAAGCAATATACGCCTGACAGACTATAGATTAAATAGAAATGTATCCCTATATATACACACACACACACACACACACACACAAAGGACTACCTTTAAATTGAGATCCATCTTCCAACACTATTTATTTATGGCTATTTATCTTTGAATCAATTATATCTGGTATTTGTTGTATATAAACAAGAGTAGCGACAACAGAAACAGCCTTTTTGACTATTAAGAGGTCACGTCTCATTTATTGGAAGCAGCGTTAGGAAGGAGACTTTGGAAAGTTTTTTGGCTGCTGGACTCATTGCTATTCTAAACCAGGTCACCTGCTACTGCTGTGAGTTCTCCTTTATATAACACAACTCCATCTGACTGGTGTAGGGCATCTGTGTACCCACAGTTCTTGGAAAAAAACGCTCAACATCATTTAACAAGTGTCTTTTTTTTCCTCTGAGAACAACAGCAGATTCAATTTAACTTTAATGCCTTAATGGTTCTTGAACAAGACATTCAAATGGCCTCCAACAGAGTATGTGATTGTGACAATTTTGTCGCTGTCATTTACAATACTTCAGGCACAAAGTTAGTCTAACTCACTTGTCTGTACTTAACTGTTTTTGTCTTGCCTTTCCACAGAAGCTACATTTGTCCATGCCCTCTTTAGTTTAAATCACTACACAACCTCCAACAAAGCCTCCAACAAATGTTCACAGTCAAATTTTTCACAATAATTGTCAAAGGGGACAAAGGGCATTATATGTGAAATGCTCTGACTGGAAAGCATCATAGTCTCCGGACAGATCCACTTACTCCCACATATTTAACACACTTGGGAATACATGTGAGGCTGCTGGTAAGAATATGACATAAAAGCAAATGCCGCGTCCTAATAGGAGATTCTGGGTTAGAACAGCCCCGCCACAATTTGATCTCAAAATAGCACACAGCAAAACTTTTCCCTGCAGGTGCTTTTGATAAGTTCATTGGAAATCCTATGGACATGTAGAGGAATGTTCTGGCCTGGCCTCTGCCCAGGGAGCAGTAACTTGCAGCAACACAAGCGCTCCAATTACAGCTGCACCCACAAGTCCTCTGGGGGAAACCACAGCACTACTCATTGATCTGAAAAACAGCACTGTGATAGACTCTGGTTGCAAAGAACATGAACTGTGCTTTTAATTATCCCAACTAGAGCAGTATGATGAGGACAGGGATTAGTTAGCAATGGAAATAATGTATTGTTGACTTATTGCAGTGTAGATGAGCACTTGTGATAATGTGACCACAGTGGTAAAGTATTTTCCTTCATATGTGTTGATGCAGCAGAATGCTAATGGTATTATTATATTTCTGTGACTGATTGTGGAGATTCACTGCATATTTAGGTCACCTACTGCAACTAGCCTATTACTCATTTTTCACTGAAAGCTTCTGGTTGTGGTCCCCGTATGTTTGCACGTGTACTCAATCCTCCGCAATGTACTAAAAGCGCCCGTCAGTCCTCTGTCTGCACACTGAGAACTGAGTCAGTGCCTCACCTACACAGTCTTAACATGAAAACATATCTCCTCTAAAAACTGTAGAGCAGCAGCAGCAATAGAGATTCCTGTACTCCAGAGGGCACCATCAGCATGCTTTATGTGTGCCATTATGCTATACACAGCAATACTAGATATCTATCAAGCTATTAGGCATCAGTCCAGTGCGGTAGCCAAACAACAGCCTCACCAATACTGATCTGTGAATGTCTGCGAGAAGACTGGTCAATTATTTATTTATTTTTGATTGTCATTGCAGCAGGACAATCCACCATGTAATACTCTGAACACAGTAAGAGAGAAATGAATTGACTGCTCTCCTGTTTGTCAGGAATTCGGCCTGGTTCATAAAAGAAAATCAAAGTAAACCTGTTTGCCAAGCTGAAGTATTATTTCATATCAAAAAATCGAAGTCAAACCGTCAGGAAACCTGTTTACTGTGACTGAACAATAGATCATGTGCAGACGTGTATACGTTCATCTATACTAATAACATTTAGTTGTTTGACCCTTGGTTTGATTTTTATGGGCTGTCATTATTATCTGGGGACACAGACATTTCATCACCACAAAAAGGATTTGGTCACATGTGATTAAATAATACAATTTTAAGGAAGTTTTTTTTCTTTTTTCTTTTTTCTAGATAACGAAATGTGCATCTTACCCGTTTGGAATAATCAATTGCGACTGCTGCCTCCGACCAGAGTGATGAAAGAAGAGAACTCCTCAGAATATCCCTGGAGGGAAAGAGATAGACAGGTCAGAATGTGTCTTGCTCTAGTGTATTGTACCATTGTCCATTCACCACCTCATACTTAAATCACTGCACTCTAGATCAATGATAAGTTTGCATATATAATCACATATTGAGATTTATGGAGACAAGCCATTTACAATTTAGCCTCTATGATTTACTGAGTTATCAGCAGTCAGTCGTTCCACTAGGTTTGCAAACATGCTTCATGTACTTTGAGGAGGTGATTTTCCATTGTGCATAATGAGAACTAAAAATAGACTCCTGCGTGAATGCTGAAAGTCTCTCCACCACATACTGAAGACAGCAAAGCAGGATGTTTGGTTATGTTGGCTTGTAAGTAATAATTTCTGACAGTGACTGTCTCTCATATGCCCTTACTTTTGTGCAAAAAAGCATGAATATGGACCTGATGTACATACACACACGCCCAGCTATAGCCATACAGTGCACAAACAGAACCGTAATTGATTTTTGTCAGCAACTCGATTCAGATTGATGACTGGAAAATAATAGGGTGGCAAGGGACTCTAAATGATGTCCGATGAGCACAGAAGCCCTCCATATTCTTTGACGAACGTGCACACACATCAGTATTAATGGTCTTCCATGTTTGCTTCACAAATTGCTAAACCAAGCTAGCGTCAACAATGGAAGTAGAGCACATGCTTGAAAGTGTCTGACTATCCTCCGACGTCACAGTGGCACTGGTGGCTGAAATATCTTTGTTGCATGACGCTGATAATCAGATGTCGGACACTGTGGCACATACTACCTCTCCCACATATTGTCCTCATACAGTATTCTGCATCTTCAAAGCACTACAAATGTGTGTCTGGCTTGACTTTTTGCATCCCTAATTCTACTTCACATTTTTTCTACTTTATTCAAGCACTTGATATGCAAAAATCACATGTTTATTTTCAAGATCAAAGTTTCTCTCTCCCAACCCCTTATTCATTTTCCCCATCTAAAAATGGATTCCTTTCATTATGCAAGCCAACAAAGAGCGGCGTCTGCTCACGCAGCCCATTCCAAGCATACTGATTAATTAGCTTGTATAATTAGCTTAATGATTTAGAGAAACATGGCCATGGCCACCCAAGAAGCTATGCTAATGGACCCCTGTCTTGTGCAATTAAAATGCCCATAACTTAACAATGGTTGCTAAGAAGTCCAGATAACTGCTGTGAAAAAGTAGGTGGTACAGTAATCGATGTAGCATCATATTAGCTGCTATTGTGTTTATGAACAATGTTGTACTTATCACACAGTGAGACTCTGTTGTAAATCATATTTTGGTATTGAATAATATTTTTCAGAAGTGCAGACACCACTGGCAAGCTGAGTGCTAATGAAGTGTTCTTATTTCTCACTATGGCGATTAACTTTAGAGCTGCCGGCATGCTTGGTGCACTTAGACCTCAAATTAGACTTGAAATATGATGTAAGATGCTGAAAGTGTGAAACCTGATTTTAGTGTCACAAGGAGCAAATTCATCTTCCATCTCTCTTATTATACCATTTGATATATCTTCTCACTGCCAGTTATGTTAACTCCTCTGAGTGAGCACATACTGTAAAGTGCATGAGTTAGGACGAGCTGCTGTGGACTTTACAATTTCCATTAAATGTGAGCCGAACCAGACCCTATCTCTGCTGCCTGACAGTAGCATCAGCATTCCTGGCCCGCGCTTCATACATTAATCGCCCGTTTATGACCATCCCCTGAACAGTAACCAACAGAGACACCATCTCGACTCATAAAACCACCAGCATGTTGAGTTGGAGGTGAAGATATTACTTATCCATACACGACTTCTAAAACGGCAGTCAAGTGGGAGCAGTAAGAAAAAAAATCTTATCCTTGTTTGTTTATTTATTAATTTTTTTATTCTGTGATTGAATGCTGCAAAGATCACACCCAGTCATAAATGACTTGTAATTTACTACACACTTTGCTGCTGACAAAGCATAGGAATTATGGCGCCACTGGGCTTGTACAAACAGCATAGGAAATGGACTGTAGTATGGAGAGATGGTTCAGTGTTTATTGTGACACAACCGTAAAACCAGCTTCAAGCCTGGGACAAAAAGGGACACTTCGATGCTTTAGAAATGTCAACCAAAATATTATCTGCTTACAAATAGGGCCTGGTATTGAAAACTGAAAGCTGCTATAAATACTAGTTAGGGAGCACTTAATTGCACATTCTTTTGAATTAATTCAATTCAATCATGTGAATCCTGCCTGATTATGAACAATTTACTCAACCCAAAACAATAAAAATCAATGAAGTATTTCAATATGAGGGACTTAGGCTGAAATTAAACCTGCTAAACCTTTTTTTTTTTTTTTCTTCACTGCAAGCAGCGGAAACAATGTGTAAACATTATCACCTTAATAAAATCAATATGGCTAAATGCTTAGCAAACACGACAGAGTCATCTGTCTGGTCACCCAGCAAATGTAAGTTCAATATTCACCGTCCATTTATTTCTGTTTCAGTTTTGCAGCAAGTTGCTAACACAGTTTGGCTGCAGCTCGGCGGGGAGCAGATAGTACAGTGGGCTCATCTGTATGAATATAGAGATGAGGAAAAGTGCAAAGACAGGTGATAATTGGCTGTGGGTTCATTCAAATCACATTTAACTCATTGTTCATCCAAAGATATCCATTAGTGCAGCTTCAATAATTCCACTGATTACTTTGTATATATGTTAGCTTTACTGCATATTTTAAACAGTTAAGGGACATTCTGTCAGAAAATTATAAAAAGAAGATTTCATGACAGCTCTGACACAGCATGGCACAGAAAACTGACTCGTACTAAATCATTTATTAGTCTGTGCAAAGACATGAGACACAACTCTCTGTTAGTTTCAAAATACTCAGGCGCTAAGTATAGATCAGCAGACTGACTTTACCTTACTACTTCAAGCATTAATGTTTAGTTCCGTTTGCAAGTCAATGAATTGATATAATCGATGAGAATTTAACACTATTGTTACAAATTGTTTCAGCAGTTCCAGATTTCCTGTGCCATCTCCCTGAAAGTCTCTTTAATGAAACAATGTAAGGCAAATGTGTCATTAAGATTCACAGCACTCCCAAACACACTAATTGCACACACAGACTTGATAACAGTCTGTTTGTGTCTGTGTCTGCATGTTGCCAGCAGGTGCGATGCTATTCGCTTGTGCGAGCTGAACATCACAGTCCCGAGTTTGACACCATTGTGTCAAAAACTCTGTGCTCAGCTCGTCAGCTCTGGTGCGCTGTGCCCAAACAAGCCAGCTAAAAATGAGCATTTGGGAAGTGATCTGCCTTTCGCTTCCCTCTCTCTCTCTTTCTCTCTCTCTGTACCCATGGCTGCCTCAGTGGCACTGGGTAGCGTCACTGTCAGACATAGATGGAATTAGTTATATAGTACAACATACGTCTATTTAGAATTGGAGTCATGCAAACCCAAAAAAGATGCGCTTCTGGTGAGGGGAGGTTTGATATTTTCGACACATTTGCATAGGTTTGCAACAGTCAGGCTGATGTTGACAGCATATCACATATGCCATGTGAGCTGTCTCAGTGATGTGTTCCCATGAAAACTCAAAGATACCGATTCTAAAAATCTGTTTATGAAGAAGCAACTTTTATTCATGAGTTATGCAAATATTTGTTAGAAAAGATCGATTTATGCTTTATTGCTAAAAGTGACCATTGATGTCCCTCCTCCCCTGACTGCATTTTTTTTTTTTTATATTTCTCTGCACACAAATACTTCTGGCTATTTTGAAGAAAACAATTTTTCTTGTCCATCTTTCTCTGAGAAGGAAGAAAGTGGAAGGCCACTGCTTTGGTAGTGAAGAATAATTGAGTACAGGCTTTGTCTTTGTACGGTACTGTTCTCATGTGAGCCCTTTTATCAGCAGAGATTTCTACCATGCTGAAAACTTTCCATCATGCTGGAACTGCTACTCCCCAAAGGCTATCATAATCTGCTCAGCATGCATAATGCTAATCGTTCAAATATCTCATCAACACAACAGGATAAGCATGCTGTCAGTACAAAGAGGGGGAGTGAGTGAGATGGTGTGTGGCTGACAGAAGGGGGAGCGTGTACAGTCAAAGAGAGGGCCAAGGTGATGGGGGATGAAGAGGGTAAAGGGTGAGAGATCAGATGAGACGATGAAACTGAGTATGGAACAGGAAGATGCAGCGAGGAAGGATGGGAAGAGGTAAAACACATTAAGTCTAAAGTAGGGGGATTGGATAAAGAAAGGGAGGGAAGAAGAGAAAGGCAGCCTAGCTCCATCTGCCTTTGGCACTCTTAGGAAACTCAATGCCACTATAGTATGTCCCTTTTCCCAGTCAGCTTCGGAAAAGATGATAGCATTGATCATCGTCTTAAAAGACCGCTTTTCCTGTCACCATATCACCTCACGTCATTAAGATGACTGCTTGGGTTGCCTCAAAAGGTTTCTCTTATGTCTGGCAAAGGCTGCAAGCTGTTAGATTTCCTTCCACATTCTTGCCTCCCTTCATTTGGTGAGACTGCTGACAAACCAAAGAATGCTTAAGTGTCCGTCATATTGATTTTCAGCAATTGGCTCTGTTTTAAGATCAGATTTAATAAAAAGGGGGGCAAAGACTGGAAACAGAATGAATCAAAACTGCTGTGCCTTGTGACCCATTCAAAGGCAGTGGGCATATTCACATGGATGGAGATTCTTTGTAATTGGAAACACGTGTTCATCAATCAAAACCAGGTAATTCCATCACATTCATTCCCTCCATGACAGATATTCTATTTCTACTGTCCTGATGCATTACTTCTTTGATGCTCACACCCCCGGGTTTCCCTGAGGAGTTCCAATCTGGAATCTCATGAGCACTTGGAGGATGAATAAAGTAAATAGAGTTTGTTCTCCAGATCACTCACATTTTCTCCTCTATAAATCCACCTGTCTCCGAATAAATCTTTGGGAAGTTTGCGCTGCCCTGTGCCTCTGCTTATTAGCCAACCAGGGATCAATTTATCACCTTTGAGGACAAAGAATGGAGGCACTGGGGGATTCTCCCTATCCCTTTGATTTATGGAGTGAGAAGAGAGGTAGGGCATTTTTGGGTCATGCAAATTCTTCTCGGCACAAGTACCTGCCCCTCCTCCCTCCTCTTTGTGTTGAGTTAATTTCTTTGGCAGTGAGAAGAAGAGGGGAATTTGTAAGGAAATCAGCTGCCTGGATTGTGAATGAAGAGGTTACACTTGCTCAGCTGAGTGGTGAATGCACTGACCAGGCATTGAAGGGGATTGTGCACTTCCGGTGATGGATAATGATGTGATTACTGGACTTGACTGAAAGACAGCACAAACTTAAGACTTGCCATGACCGCATGGCAGGCATTTCTGCAATTCTAAGTTTTCACCACTGGTCTGCGCTGTTGGTCTTGCCAATTCTCTCTCTGCTCCTGTGACCCATTTTTTCCATGTAAGGAGCTGCAGGAATGTGGCTGCCCCACCTCACCTGCACTAAGTGGCTTGACAAAGGGACTACAGTGGCGGGCTCCTGCTCAACAACTCCCTCATTTGTAATTGTCCTCATGTAAATGATGGGCCCGCGGATGGGGGGCTTATGGGAAATGTATTTCTTGTGAAGTAGACGCGGCTTCAGTGGGGTTGATGGAGTGTTGCTTGTTTTGCATAGCTGTTACAAGGCAGGTTTGAAACATTGCATCACGTTTTGTTTGGCATACAAGTGTGAATCCAGTGTGATTCAACCTCTTATCATCACACGCTATAAAAAGCTGGGAATGGAGAAAGGAGACTCTGTTCTGAGGCTACAAAATGCACTTTTATGTCAGAACACTCATTCTTTCTGTAAGTTGTGTGTGTGCATAAGCCTCGAGTGTAAGTTTGTTTGGACACCTGACAGAATACAGACTAAAATACAAAGTTGCTCTGTAAGGCAGCTTCTTCAGATATTGAAATTTGGATTTTACAATACCTCCTGTATCACATGCATTTCAAAGCAACCCAAACTCAATTTTTTTTTTTTTTCTGTCTGTGTCTTAACTCCAAACTGTGTGCAGGCTCCACTTCACAACTCACTCGCCGCTGCCTTGGCTCTCATCCACACTCATCCCTCCTCATAACAAATGAGCCCGCTCTGGCTAGCAGATTTCTCCAACACCTACCAGTGCCGCGACATCTTTGTCATCCTCTCTTCCCCTCTCCCTCTCCTTCTTGCTCTCACTTCGCATCCCCTTTTTTTTCCCATTTTCTACCTTGTTTAGGCACACTCTAGCCTTTCTTGTGGCAGAGAGCATAAGACTCACCGTTTGCTGAGTGGGCAGCGGGGAGCGGAGGAGGAAAGAAGAGAAATAGAAAGAAAGACGCAGAAGGAGGAGGAAGAGAGTTATCTAACAGGATTAAAGGAGAACAACGGAATGGAGAGCACTTAAAATACTCATGACATGAGCCCTCTTGCAAAAAGGAGGGGATGAGTAACAATGGCTGAATCACTCTTGAGGCTCTCTGTCTCTACACAATATGCTCTCTCACCTTCTTCCTCACTCTGTCCTATCTTTCCCCTTCGGCCTCATTTTCACTTACTGGTCATGGGATTTGATGGATCTTAAAGGAGTCATGTTAATAATGTGAGAGAGAGTGGCTTTAATTAACCAGTGAAAGAAAAGGTATTCAATTCAGATGGAATGACAAGAGCTTTCGCAAGCATAGTTATACTGTAAGCCTTGGGTAGATATTGATGGCTATAGGGTGGGGGAATGAGGGGGGCAATTGGCTGGGATAAGATGATGAGGACGTGCACAGAGATATCAGGTTTCAGAGGCTGGGGGATGAGGATCTGGTGGGGGAAAAAAAACAAGACTGAATGGCAGATTTAGTTTGAATGAGAGAAGAGACAAAATTGGCAAAAAAGAATCCAGTGTATCGCCAAGGGATGGATGAATAGATGAAGCATGTGCTGTCAAGAATTTGAGAACAGCAACTGCTTGGCCCACTTCTGTCCCAAACCAGACAGAGGAAGAGCAGATAAAAGGGTTTCACTGCAAGGCCAAACAAATTTCTTAGTTACCTTTACTGGGCTGTTGCACACAAGTGTGTGTGGATTGAGATGTCAACAGCAAATTAGAACAAATACCCTTCCCCTCACCCCTACCATACAGGAATCAGAAAGGTGGAACAAGATGACAAATTTTCTGGGGGGGGGATCGAACTTCCGGCAGAGAATAGCACTTCAAACGATCGGCGTGCCTCGCCAGCTTCCCTGCCCGTCTGACTTGCGAAGATAGCAGCCGTCTGGCAGCTCGGCCCGAAAAAACACACAGCTGTGCTCCTTTACACACAGGTGTAGGAGCACACCAGATTCTGCATGCACAAGTACACACAAACCCGTACCCACCAAAACATCCTACCCTCAACCCAAAACATACACACACAGGCATCCTCAACCTTCTGTAAATGAAGACATTTCATATCTGTTGTCCAAACCTTGGCAACTGCCTACATTTTGCGTAGATTTTAATGCAGAAAACTAATGTGTTTACACACACTATAAAAAGACTCCACTTGGTGCATAATTTCCGTGGATGAGGTCTCTGGAGTTGCTGCTTCCTCTCTTTTTATATCACATAACAAACATGTGACGGCAGTAGGAGAGAAACTCTCTAGCCTTTGTAAATAGGGCACCATTTGAATATTTCACACACGGCTTGTGCTTAGTGAGCATTCATTCCTTTTGAATTGTCGCTACTTCCAAAATGGAGAGAGGAAAGTAAATACGAACTGTATATGAAAGCATATAAATAAATAGACTCTGAGTGTGTTCGTGTGGGTGCTTGTATATGCACGCCTGGTGTATTCTGTCCTTCTCAGCAAGACACACCGTGTCCTTGATGGTTATGTAAGGGATGAATTTTAATGATGGTAAGATCATGGCAGTATGCACAAAATAATGACGACTTGGCCGCTTGGTAAATTGACTGCGAGGTTTGGGTTTTGGTGCTGACTTTCCAAAGACAGGACTTAAGGAGCTTCTGGGATTTGAAAGTTGAAAGATAAAGACTGTTACACTGAAGATCAATGAATGCCTCAATTTCCAGATCTGTGCCATTGCAAGAATCATTAGGCTACAAAAGAAAAAAAAGCTGATGGAATAATTCTAAGGTGTAATCAGTTGTTTACAAGTGGAGGGGAGGGTGGAAGAGGAGGATGAAGAGAGAGAAACCTTCACATATGAAGGAAGGTTTAAAAAAAAAAAAAAAAAAACTCAGAATGACCAGACGGCGGACTGACATATTCTGAATCCTCGCTGACACACTGCTGATGTGTGACAGCGAGGGACAGATGGGAAAAGCACAGGGAGAAATAAATGTAAAGACGAAGGGAGAGGGAGGATAAAGAAAAAGGGGAACTGTTTTAGGAAAGGATATAAGAGGAAAAGGTCCGAGAGGAGAGCAGAAAATAGACAGAACCTCCATGTGACCTCAGTATTCTTCCAAGTTTACTCGTGCCCTTTAGCAAGGCATTCTGACAGCTCCGGTGAAGATTCCGAGTGGCAGTATACTGTACACTGCTGCGCAGCTCCCACGTGTGAAGGTGTGAATGAGTATGACCCCCTTCTCTCTCTTCAACTACTCCCCAAGGCTGTTCCACTAAATAAGAGTGTTTTCTTAGTCAACATGCCTTGTCTGATAAATGATTACACTTTAAAGAGAACAGCTCAGAGTTGGAAAGAGGGAGTGAAGAAACAGCAAAATAAATCACTTAAAGGACAAGGACATAGAGAAAGTAACAAAGAACATGAGGTTTTTATAAACTTGAGATACAGAAAGGAATGTGTATTTACATGTGGTAGGGCCAAGGACATTATGCCTTCCATGATTGCAGCTGATCTAAGACCTGTGACAAAGCGGGATGCATCAACATACATTTGGTGGTGACTGCCTGAATACTAAAGAGAAATTCGCGTCACTGGAAGGAGGAAGGAAGGGAAGGAAGGCGGGGCAGAGAGACAAAGTGTTGAGAGGCAGCATGAGGATAGATGGAAGAATATTAAAGCGCAGGGTGTAACCTGAAAGTGGTACAGCGAGGCAAAAACACAGTCTGAGAAGGAGAGGCAGTCAAGAAGAAGAAGGAAAACGGTGTGAATGGATATTAGAGAGAGGGGCTATTCACCCAATGTTGATATGGATGAAGGCAGGAAGGAGGGAGGCTGGGGATGTGGGGAGGGAGGAGATGGTCTAAGAGTGAGGAGAGTGTGCAAAAGAGAGATAGGGGTTCTTACTGTCCTCTGGGAAGCTCTGAAAAAAAAACGAGAAAGACAGGTGAGATAGAGAAAGACTGAATGAGAGAGAATGGGGAGGAGACTAAGGAGAAATGTGGGATAAAAGAGAGGGAGAGAGCAGAAGAAAAAATTTGGGAAGGAGAGCTGAGATAAAAATAGCAAAGGAGACAGAAGGAGAGACATTTCGAACAAGTCCAAACTATCACGCCAAAAAAACACACTTATCTCCCAAAGTGCAGACAGTACATTATCACCACTGGCACTAAAAACAGCCCGAATCATCAATAAATGAAATCCGGTGCAGGTAAACACGACGCAGTGTTTCAAGCACAGAGGTACCAGTGCTGACAAAGGGAGTGTGATGCTGAGAGGATACAGCCGCGCAGACGATTTCTCATTATCTGCCGTGCGTCAGTTATTAACGCAGTGTCCAGTCAAATATCTAATTAATGCAGATAGCCAAATGCCAAACCTGATGAAATACCGTGATGAGGGATTAGCTGGAATAACAAACACTCTGACCGGCATAACTTTGTCTCCCTGATTAGGTGGCAGAGAGAGGAGGAGAGAAGCATTTCTGGATCACTTAAGTCTCTCTTCCTCTCTTTTTTTTCTCCCTCTCTTTCTCCTCCTACCTCCACTTCACTGTCCTTAATGAAGACTTTTTCCCTCCGCCATGTGCCCCCATTCTCGCAGCTTCCCTCCCCTCAGTCGCTGAGTGCTGTCCTAATTCCATTCTGATAGATGGAGAAGGGAAGAGGCTCATTAAAAATGGCTTTGCTGATTGTGCTGCTGCTGTTATTTATTTATTTATTCATTCCAGTGAAGAGAGATGTGTTGTGTCTGGTCAAGATTTTCCCAGGAGCCGGTAGGGGTGATGGTGAGGTGATTCAGCAAGTTGTAATAGAGGAATCGTTACTTGCAAAGTTTTGCACCAGGTCTTTGCCCTGCTTAGATTTTACGTTCAATTTCATTAGAGAACAGGCCTGAGAAAGCAAAGATGTAGCTACTTGGAGCCAGAAAAAACAGGGCCATGGCAACGGCAGAGACCTCACGTCTTGAGCAAAGTTAGAGTATATGTAATATTTACTTAACGGCAAAAGAACAATAGGTGAAGGGGAGTTACAGGAGGGAGGTGAACTAGAACAGGCAGTTGTATTATAAATTTCCTTCCTGGAGGCAAGTGTCCTCCAACAAACCCAACATAACCAAACTCAATGCCAATTTATGGCGGAGAACATGCTATTACCACACTGTCGGGGCAGGAAGTGTTTGCTGCTGAACAAAGAGGAGTGTGTTGTGAGATAGCTGGAGTGTTCATCAGGGACTTTAAGTCAGATCTGTATATGAAGTAGCTTCTTAAAGGAATATATTGACGTTTTTGGAAAAAAAAAAAAATTCTCTTTTCAACGGATACATAGGAAGATCTATACCTCTCCTGTCTGCCGATTAAATATGAATGCAGGAGATTAGCCGAGCTTAACATGAAAAAAAGGGGTAAGGATGAAACAGCGGGTCTGTCCAAAGTTTAGAAATATGTCTTTTTAATTTAATGTTTGGTTTATGAATGAATTAAACCAAACCCAATATGACATGTTATTAAATGAGCTTTAAAGGTGCTGGTGTCATGCCATCTAACTTTTGGCAATAAAGTGAATTAATATCTTAATAACTTTCCTAATTTGTCAAATATTTTTAAGTGCAAAGACCTCCCTTCAACAATTTGAACACCGCAGTATTAAGCAAAGTAAATACCAGAACACCTGGGAAATATTTGAAAGGAAAGGAGTCATTGTGGTTGAACCTGAAACTCCAAGGAGCCGGCTGTGAATCCATTCATTAGTAATCTGAGATAGACTGTAGTTTTTAACGGATGCAGAAGTCACTGAATAGGTTCCATTGTCTGCAAAGTGTTGTAATAATGGCACAGAACAGATGCAGAGAAGGTGACAGGATATTGGGGAGGAAAAGTGTATATGGAATACATGGACTACAATTAGCTCTGGCCTGTAAACTTCCTCCTTAAATGTGTTTTTAAAGGCCACATTTGAACTTGTGAAGGAGCGGCATGTTTCTCCAAAACCCTCCGTATTTTGAAAGCCTGTGCCAAACATAATTTCTCCTCTGATTACTGATAGTTTGTAATTGCAGATTTATAGTGTCATTACCTATGAGCAAAATGACAGGTAGGGCTGTAACCAATACTGGCACAGAGACTGGGTTTGAGGAAATGTAAAAAGCAGAGGCCGAAAAGACTGTTCATCATTACAACCATTGTAACCACTGACTGTCAATACCTTTTCACAGTTTACACAGCATGGCAGGGTTAATCCAGGATAATAATAAATGTAACAATAATGACAAACATGAATAATAAAAGTTCTAGTAGCGCAGCTGAGATATTGACTGTCCCGGTCAAGGATGCTCCTGTCAGACACAAACCAGACTTTAACATGAAGGTCACCAAACATATTTTGCATCTGCTTATGCGAAAGTAAGCTATGCTAAATTAAATCCCCATTAGCAGCGTGTCAGCATGAAGAGAGGTATGACTATCACCACTTTCTCAGAAGTGTTCGAAAGCCGTGAAAGGCATCGAGCCAGGCACCAAGACACCACATAACGTGCTCTCCAATTGCAGATGTAATTGTAAAGGAATAACAGTGCGTAAAACTGACCATCAGGCATTTGCAGACACTTAACACAGTCACTTATACATCATCTTAACAAATGTACTATGCCACTGACCTGTGCAAAATAAACATAACCTGCATGCACAAACACCACTGCACTGTTTCCCCTCACCCAGAGAGCTTCACCAAAGGGTGCCTTTAACACACAACATGCTTTTCTAGTTCTTGCCCATGACAGTGACACTTTAAATGTATTGGCAGCCATCTAGCGGGTGTTATTAAACCCAGCAATTTCTCTGCATGGTTGTGGTGTGACATATTGGTAATATGAGGTCATTCTACAGCAGCACATTCTTGACTGAGGTGCACATGTCTCCTATGCGCCAGTATTCAAAGATAAGGTCCTCTCCTTCACTATTTTCAAGATAAATATGAGGATGAAGTCAAAGACTTGGCTTCAGGAAGTGACAGAGAGGTTCACTGGTTTCATCACATAAAAAACTTGAACGACTTAGTGCCTGCAACTATTTTCATTACCTACTTTCATTACCAATAATTTTCTGCTTACAAAATGTTATGAATTAAGCCTGGAAATTATTTTTGTAACCATGGGTTTTTCAGACTGTGTCACTTCACTCACTTTTACATACAGTATATCCCCTACTAAACCTTATTCACTGTTATAATCTGTATAAATAGCTTTCAGCTCCTGTGTCCTCCCACATGAGATCCAACACGCATAATTCTCTTACACTTAAGGGCTCTGCAGCACAGACATAATCTCACACATATCACTGCTGGGGACAAGCATCCCTTTATGCAATCAACAGGCCATGAGCTCCCCGATTCTCTAAATATGAAAAGGCTTGCGACCTACACAACTGCATTTTTTGCTATTCTAATGTGTGAATGCACAGACAGATTTGCCATATAATAGAGCCATAATCTATGCGCGCTATGTGTAGGTGTGCCCACACGTGTTTCATGGAACAGGCTATTTCACATATCCGCGTGCCAGTTTCAGCTGCCTCCATCATTTTGTCGCTAAAATTACCGCGCTTTTGTTCATAAAAGTGATTCAGGACACCGTTTAAAGCTTTGCATCACTAAATTAAAGTGAAAATGTGAGAGGAGACACATGGGAATTGTCTCTTCAGTGCCTGCTCGTCTTCCTTAGAGTTTGGTTCACTCTCACGCTCCGAAGATGACTGTTTCCCTCTCCCCATTTCTTTTTTCTTTTTTTTTCCCCAGTCCTTGCTGTGCGCACAGTGCTGCCAATTAGTTAATGGTGGACAGTAAGGCGAGATCCAACCTTTTGCTTTAGACTTAATTCTTCACATTTGCAATTCAAGTCCACACAGAAAGTGGGAGAGCACTTAACAAGTCTGTCACATATATGATTATGGCCCAGCATGTGACTGTGATGGGTGGCATGGTAGCGGCTGCAAATTCATACCACGCGTACACATATGTGCAAATACTTGAAAGCAAATTCACCTCCACTTGACAGCCAGGGTGCAGCAGTGTGACTGTGGGAATGAGTACAGCAGCAACCCAGAGCCTATGGCAGGATGTATTTCAATTCATGGCTGCTTGGTTGCTTGAGTGGACAGGGCCGAAACTCTTACATATTATTTCTTTTTTTACGTTTTTTTGTAAACAAACACTCATCGCCAAGTGTAGTGTGTTCAAAGCACACAAAAGTGTTTGCAAACATGTACTTTCCTGCAAGATTACCATTGTAATCACTGTTATATCAGAGTGGAAACTGTTTTTTTTATTAAAAGAGAAGGCTTTGTGAAAATTGTGTGCTGCGTACATGCATGGTATAGTTTAAAGGGGGTCACTGAATGAGTGGGGTATGTGCAGTGATGAAGTACTCAGAATGCACAGAGCATTACACACACATCGAACCT
The DNA here is from genome assembly GCA_038496675.1 of Rachycentron canadum. Taxonomy (NCBI): domain Eukaryota; kingdom Metazoa; phylum Chordata; class Actinopteri; order Carangiformes; family Rachycentridae; genus Rachycentron; species Rachycentron canadum. Next base: position 8,951,347 of record CM076670.1, on the reverse strand, counting down.
TCCCCAACAGCTTTTTACTTCATAGCTACTGTCATGCCCAGTCCATAGATTTATCGATGACTCTTAATAAAACTGTAACATTTGATAAATTTGCTGAGTGGGAATGATCAGGGCGATAAATAAAGCTACAAATAGACGACAGCTTTGGTATACACTGTAATTGTAATAGCAATGGTGCAAGTCTGTGTGTGTGGATGGGGGCAAATGGAGCCTGCAGAGTGAGCTGCATGCTTATTGCCTGGACGGGAGCCCTAGTTAACGGCAGTAATGTATTCTTGGGCATCAAAGGCTCAAAGTTGAGAATTTTAAAGGAGCTCGTCACTATTGATTTTACACGAAGAGTAGCTTCCCAGGTTTATTATATGCGAGCTTTCAGCCCTTACTTTAGGCAGTGGGGGCCACTGCACAAACAACAGGGAGCTCGGGGTGAGCGTTGCTTTGTTGTTAAGAACAAAAAAACGCCTTTCAATAATTTGCTGTTTTGCATTCACTGGCTATAAAGTACAAGCCATGGCTAATGAATACTATCAGAATGACTCCAGAGCCTGGGGCTTCTTCACAATTAATACACATTTTAATTGAGCACAGAAAAATTGGACCATTTGGTGCTCAGCAATAAGGAAAAAAAGGAGGATGGGTCTAAGATGAAATTGCTGAGCTTTTCTCAGGCTTGTCTCTCAAGGAGAAACTATTTTCTGCTTGTAGCCTTTGAGTCTTTAGATTTGTCAAAACAGTTAAAAATCATGCATTTTCATGTGCTTTGTTTGGGTGCTGTTTGTGCTGTGTACGTGAAGTGTCAAATCTAGTTGTGCGAGTATGCAAGGGTGAAGTCATTCACAATGAAGCTGCTTAAATATGATGCATATTCATTTAGCTATTTTAGATTCACTTTAGGTCCACTTTGTGCAGCGAGAGTACATAAAAGTATGAAAAGTATGGAAAAATGTATTAATTATGTGTCTGAGTTATTGCAGATGCGTTACGTATCAAAACTCTGAGTTAATTCATTCAAACATCATATATATCTAAACTGCACAGCAGAGCTCAGAATGTACTTGAACAGATGGCTGATTGTTTATAGTGGACTTGGAGAGTATTAGACAGGCAAAAGTGTAAACATCAGTGTGGGCAATCAATATCTCATTAGGGTGTGTGCTTTAGTTCATGTTTTGTCGCTTTGCATTCTCCACACACACTTTATCGGATCAGTAACTACAACCATTTGGTAGGAAGGGCAATGCAGTACATGGCACAAGTTACAGGAAAATGGACCTGCACTGATCTCCACATGCTCTCCACACACTTGCTCCGAGTCCATCATCCTGTGATATGATCGGTGAAAAACATCCGAGCAGCACAACTTGTTCACAGTTCGGAATTTCTAGCAATGCCATCACCCTTTTTAGCATATTTTTAGACGGAGGGAATCAGGGACACAAGATAGCTAGTGGTGCTGGTACACTGGGTGATAATGCAGGATGAGCCTCAGGCATAGGAGGGCTGGAAGACTCTTCTTGTCACTTTAGATAAGAGGAAGGAAATGGGACTGGTTGCTGAGGGACCAGCTAAGTGCTTGTCGCTGTCCCTTTAGCTTCCCAACAGCAGGCGGCTATAGTGCATCTGGACAGGCAGATGCCCATCTCACTACAATCAGCTGTGTATGGGGTTCATTCCCCAATGGGTAGTTGGAGAGCAAGGTTGATGAAAGTGGGTATAAAGTTTGCAAGGGAATTGCGCTTCAGTTGTCACACTTAGGAAATTATATCTCATGGAAGTGGCAGGGCAGAATAGTGGTTAGAGAGACTGTCCATCAGACAGAGCAGTTGGGTTCAAGCCTATATGTTGGCTAACCTGTGTCCTGCTTGAGTGTCCTTGAGCAATGCACTTAGTGCTTTTAAACTCTTTAAAGTCTATGATATTCAGTCAAAATAATAAGTAACCCATTAAACCCTCATGAGGACCACCACACAGCCTGTAAAAACAGTTGAATAATGTCCTTTGTAGGGCGTTTGAAGGGATAACTCGTGTGTCCTTGTGCAGTTGCATGATGGGAAATGCTTTATCTATACTGGTGATGACAAATTGGGACGTATGCCTGCATTGCTCCGATTTTGACTATTTTCTGTCCCCCAACAATACAGCAAAACTAAATTGGTGGGATTTAAACATAAGCATTGACCACTGACACCTTTTAAATAAACTACCTGACACATTTCCCACACAATAAACACTGGCTGTACTTTTTGGCCTTCAGGAGCACTAAAACTCGCACACTGAAAATGCATTTCTATACCCTTATTGTTGACTATTGATTTTGTTTGCTGGTGTTTGTTGTGCTGTTGTTTTTACGGGTGCATATAAGAGAGGAGCTCAGAGGGATAGCTTTGTAGAAAGTCAGTCGTGGAATACTTAAAAGAGAAGGGATGTGTGTGTCTGCCCATGCTCGGTTGGTTCGTTCTTCAAAGACAAAGTATTTACAGGCCAGTCTAGTTTGCCCTATGGCAAAGACAAGACCTAGGTCGAACAGCAACTGTTATCACTGTTGGTATGTCGGTAAAGGATCATATCTACTCTAATTACCGTTGCTTAAATCCATAGTGATTACAGCAGCATTTCATTATTCAATTTAGCACATGTGATCTCATCACATCACTTTAATTTTAACCTCTGTAATAATCTTCCCAGAGGGGATTTAGCTTCATAATTTAAATACTTCATGTTATTGTGAAATGGGCTGAAGGGTCTTACCTAGAGTCAGAAATAAAATTAGGAAATAAGTGGTGAAATGGTGGCAGGTGAAATTGCACTGAGCGTGTTTAACCTTGCGGGACATTAAAGGCTTTAGAGGAAGAGGAGCTTCATTACTAACAGACCTGACCCCACTATTCTTTACTTATCGCTGACACCTTGCCCAGGATATATTTTGTTTATGATGCGGCATGATTGATAAATAACAACACTCACAAAGGCATGTACAAGCTCACAAACATCCCCGCCCACACACCTTGCTTCGTTGAAAGGTCAGCTGCTATCCAAAATGTGTTTATTTTGAGGGTAATTGCATCAGATTGAACAGTGAAATACCGTCACCTCCTGTCGGTCCCTTGGAAGATTAGCGCCAAGGCCATCAGCAGGATCGATCAATGCGCCGGCCTGTGGCTGCTTGAGGGATGGGAAGGTCAATGGCTGTGATATTACTCACGTTGGGGGAGATCTGGTGTCAGGGGCTTTAATTTTGAAGAGGCTAAATAATAGGGATAGTTTATGGACAAGGATTAGGTTGATGGACATCGACGATAAGGCGACACAAGAACAAGAGATTAAGTGCTGGAAGAGAGACTGTCGACCTAAGAACAATTTCCGACTCTGCAACAAGACAGTAACAAAATTCTCTTGGATACTTTAGTCATTCTGCACAGGTGTCTGTGCACCATACTTTATGCAGTCATGGTTTCACAAGCAGGTGTACATGATCCTCAGCTACCAGCTCACACAGAGGCCCTCCTTCATTCTCATTCGCCACCGCTCAATGAAAGCTGCGCGCATTTTTGTTTCCTTCAGTGCAGTTTTTTAATGCTGAGCACATCCTCTAGCGGACTCAGATCATCAGAGAGAAGGAGCTGACTAATCTCAATCCTTAAATTTATTCATGTTCAATAAAAGCTATTCATCAGCTTAAACCCGCCTGTAAGTTCAAACTAAATTTTGAACCACCTGGGAGAAATCTAAATGACTCGAAGGCTGCATGGTTAAGCAGCCGGCGTGGAAGGAGTGTGAAAGGAGGGGAAAGAAATGGCAGGAGAGAGGAGAGTGGCCTCCCCAAGTGTAAAACTCTGCAACACCAGCAGGCGAGAGGTTGCATCATTGTGTATATGTGTGTTGATCGAGGCTTGGCTATAGTCCAGTGGCTGTAAACAGAGCTACAGGTGAGTTGGCTTTGGCAGGCCACGCACATTGATTATTGATTGTTTAGAATGATGTGAGAGGAAGTGTGGGAGCGAAACGAAAGTGGTGAAGAGAGAAAACGACAAGTTCAGTGAAATGATACATTAAACTACATGGATAACTTGACAGAGAGCTCGGTCTACAAGATGAATTGTTTTTATATCTAAATTGCAACTTGGAAAAGTCAAATTTCAAGCAGTGAGAGCCATGATTTTTTATCGAATTGTACCTTGCTTCTTTAACTTTGTGTTAACAAGCTGTAGCAAGTTTAAGTTGGAAACTGCTGGTTTTATATAAAACCTGTCGCCTGCAAAGTCAATACATATTGTTAAAATTAATGTTAAATTGATCTTGAATTTAAAGTTATTGTTTGTGAGCTGGCAACAAATAGCTTGAATGAACAAATAAAAAAGAAAGCTTGACTGTTGCCTCATTGCTCTATGGAGGTTTCTTTGCAGCAAACAAAAGTTTACCTTCAGTTTTGCTCACCAACGTGAATAGCGTGTATACATGAGCCCTAACAAGCGGCTGAAAGCATTTCCTCCTCCATAAAATATTTCCAAGGACAGCTGTTTAACCAGACAATGTCTCCATCCATCTTTACTATCTTGCAGCCTTCTTCTTCACTGCCTTTGCTGGCACACCACATGACAGGTTGCCAGCAGGTAGCTATGCAGTTGGTGAATGTAAGTGACAAACAGCTGGTGTTCAGAGCTTCCGGACCCTCCCTGCTAAACTTGTAAGCACAACATATCGTTTTAATTTTATAACCCTAAAAGTTTTGCAACCGATCTCTGAGGATTGGGAGCTGTCAGTCTGTGCAGCTAATGTTAGCATTAGCAGCTACAGCGCAGAGCTGCCAGTAGTCCCAAGAGGTGTCATCAGTAACTGGCCATTTTCAAGATGTGAGGATAAAAATGTTGAGTTTTCAATTTCATTGATAAAGGTGGGAGGATGATGGGAACTAGAAACGACAACTGTCAACAACATGCTTGTCTGGCCATAAATGATCAAACTGTCTGGGCCTTTCCAAATTTAGGAAATCCAATGATGGGGAAAAGAAAATGAACAAACTTTGTTTAAAGATTTTTGACTAAAAAAATGTGATTAAAATACTGTAGCTGCATTGCCTAAACACATAACTGTTTAAAGAAAAGGTCAGAGAGGAGTTTATTAGGGAAAATGTCAAAGCTAAAATACAGCTAATCATAACCGCAGTATTGATCAGAATAATCACAATCTGTTATTTTCCTGGAGTCGTTCAGGCCTGCTCAGAGAATAATCAGGAAAGAAAGAGTGAAAGCTTGAAGGCTCACTCTGGAGACTATGCTTTGTCTAATGTGCACTGGACCATGAGACTGCTCTCTCCACCTCAGTCACACCCTGCTGTTCTTCTCAGGTAAACACACGAACCCAACCCAATGGGTGAAATGAGAAAACACACACACGCGCGCACGTGCAGTTTTATCTGCACACACACTCACACCCAAAAATATAAACCTGGCACCTTTCAGGCTGTAGTTCAGAGCCTGCATGGAGGCCTTTTGCAGCTGAGGGGAGGGAAACAAAGGGAAGGTGGATTTGTTTTTCCTTTCCTGGTAGTTGTTAAGTTTATAAGTTGTATAACACAAATTTGTCCAGAGAGGCTTTCTTTAGACAGCAGCTTTCAGTTGAAATAAAAGATCTGTCTCGCGCTTTTAGGAGCTCATCAAACGTGCCCTGCTGCAAGTGTAATAATTACTTCTAACATCTGTGGCTTGACCTCAACACCAATTGCAGAGGCTGAGCCAAGTGGGTCTCTCTCTCTCTTTGTCCCTGTCCCTTGCTCCGACTGTCTGAGTCCCTTCTTGTATTGCAGGCAAAATGGGAAATCAGAATCAATTATTCTAGTAAACAAGTTTGGCCATGTAGAACATTCAATTATACATTAAACATTAATAGCAGGGGCTTATTTCCATTAGGTTGTGTTAAACATGGATACTCAATCTTATTAATAGAGCTTGAGTGACTAAAGTGTTTTGTTTTTTTTTTTTTTGTTTGTTTGTTTTTCGACGAGGAGATTAATCAGGGAATAATAATGATTTGATTGGGTGGCATTTCGTTATAGAGAAGCCTTGTCTGGGAATCACGGTAAAAATTTCAATGAAAGAAAAGCAACTGATGAGTTGATAAACGGAGAAAAATATACTGCAAGATAGACAGTGAGAGGGCAGAAGAGAGTATGAGGATAAGAGCTAGGAACACAAGAGAACACTACACAGTGAGCACACACCTTTTAAAGTGAATGTTGGATGAGGGCTGTGGTATTAAGCCCCATTTCTATGTGAATAATACACCTCTGAGACTCTACAGTTAAATCTTCACAGACCTGCGCAGGGACTCAACACCCAGCAGTGGTTAAGCAGAAGCACAAAATTCACGCTTGGAAGTCTACTAGCTGTTTGCTTTAGCCCTCTGTGTTAACACAGTTAATCTGCAGATAATGGGTTTCATTAAAATTCGTTGGCACCTTGCTCAGTATAATAGTATCCATTACTCAGATTTCACATAGCATCATATTTGTGGCTGATGCTATTCTCCTAATTTCACCTCAGTGTGTTACAACATTAATAGAAGATTACAGGGATAATATTTCACTGTTTAATCAATTATTTAGGATATTGTTAACACTGGATAATGCAATACTATACTTTTGACAGGATCGAGCGTTGTTTGTCAGTTACTGCAGGCTGCCTGTTCAGTTTTAACACTCCTCCTGTCTTAACACGTCCCTGTGGCACTTTGTTTTCTTAAAAAGCCACAGGTGTGAAATGTAACTGAAAATTGTAGTGGATGAGCTTAAGGCCTTGCTTTGAGTGAGCCGATGTGGATGTACCGCACAGATGAGGCAGGCACAGGCATGATGCCCAGCACTTAGAGAAGAGAGGGGAGCACTTCCTTCTCTTCTGACCCCGCCGATGCCGACTGCAGCAGGGTCAACTTCGGTTCAAGGAGAAAGCTGTTCATATCACAAAATCAAGTATGCTTTCATTTATTCAAAACAGCTCTCGTTTCTTAGTCATTTGATGCTGAATTACAAAAGGTTTGAGTGGATATTTTGATTTTCTAAAGTGGTGTAGACATTTTGGGCTCTTAAACAAGTGGATTTTTTTTTGTTTCAACACCCAAATGGATATTGCAGAACTTTCCTCTGAGCAAAGAGACCATTTATTTTTCCTTTTATTATGTAAATTGGTCAAGTGCTCCATACCGCTCCATGCTATTCCTCTGTTACCCTTTATCTATTAAACATAAAACAAGCAAACAACTCATTAACTGGAGTTAAACTTATCTGCCCCACGTACAGTATGAACTCCACACACAGCGTTTCCCCTTAACAAAATTTTCAAGTTGGCCAGTCACCCCACAGTAAACAGAGCTGCACAGGTTCTACACTTTTGTAAGGTGTGAAGTGAACTTGATGACAAGTATGTTTGAGCAAAGTTTGTGAGAAAGTAACAGCAGGACTGTGAGGATTAAAGCATATGGCTTATCTGGAAACTCATGGAGATGATGTGAGGAGGTTTACACTTTTGGATGGGTGCAGGAATCAACATCTTACAGGAGGTATTAAAAAAAAAAAAAAAGAAAGAAAAAGTCCTTTTTCAGTCCTCCACTCCACCCGCCACCGCAGCAGCAACAAGGGGATGCAATGTGCAAAGAGGCAGGAGACTAGCGTTTTCTCAAGCTGAAAGGTTGTTAATTAGTGTTCATCACACGTTCTAAATTTAAAGATGTTGCCATTGCTATTCTTGTGGATGTGTTAGAAAAGTATTTTTTCAACAAAAGTGGGAGAAGAAAAGTTTATTCAGTATGTTGCGCGGTGTTTATATATGTTCTGGTCTCCCATGTGTAATGTATTATTCAGTGTATCACTGTCGTCATAAGTGTGCATTCTCCCTACGGCAAATTTTACACCTCATGTTGTTTTGTCGACACCTGTAAAAATTGCTTTTACTCTCATTTCTCCTTCCTGAAGCAATCTGGACGTGAGACAAAAATGGCAGCATTAAATGTACGTGTCACATTGTTTCAGATAACCATAGAAGAAGTGTATGAGTAGAAACCTCAGAGCAGGATGTCATTGTCGCACAAGCCCTGTAACCTCTTTTAAGATATTAATGTGGAAATTGAAAAATGGAGAGAACATTTTACAGCACCTCCTAGACAAACATTAAATTCAATGTAGAGAGTTATTGGTTTGGGCTTTGGTTCCTGTCTATGGCCCTCCAACTTTACTAATCACTAACTCTGTGATTTAGTAGTCTATGCCATCACCTTGAGGCCATGGGCGCCATTGTTGGTAGGACAGAGAGACATGGAGATTTGGTTTCCAGTCACTTCTGTCCGCTGCCTCCACTCACAGATGAAATTCTGGCATTAAACTGAAGAAGTGATGGTGGAGAGCTGGCTCCCTGCAGTAACAGCTGGCCCATGTCTGAGGCATCACATTAGATAATGTCATGGATCTGACACTAATCATGTGTGTGGCTATCTGCTGGCAGTCCAGTCATCATCCAGCTGCCTTCCGCAACACACCACCTCTATGTCTACTGATGTCCACAGCTCAAGGCTGCGTCTTTGTTATAACATAATAATAAATGCTGTGCATGAGGAGCATTTTTAATGGCTTACTACAGAAGGTATGCTACTCTTTTAGAGCCAAGACTCAAAGTGGAAATGCCTTTTTCACTTCAATAAAAATGTGTTAAATCACGATCACTACTGTTGCCAAATGAGCTAACACAATGGTGATTGAGCCTATGGCACATGGATTAAAGCAGTACATTTGCAGTGTTATGAGTGGGGAGTGTATGGTGACATTCTCAGGGAAAATGCTGTCTTAAGTTGCTGCTAATAGAAATTGAACATTTCCTACTCAGCTGCAGCTTCACATTTAAAGCTTTTAACTGGCAAAACACGAGTTGACTTTAATTATGAACAAGTCACAAGAAATGCAATGTGTTTGTCAGTGAGCTTAGCACTTACTGCTATCGTTCATCAAATCTGTGTCAACAAAACAAGACAATGGTCATTTTTGGCATTTTTTGACAACCAATCAGTTTGAAATACTGCAGGGTGTAATGGAACACGAAGGAGCAGACTCAGTGAGTGGTTAGATAAAGAGCTGCAGGCGACAGGCTCCATACCTCCAACTTCTCTGCCAGCTATCCAACTCCTTTCACTTTGCCCTGCTGTTTGCAGACTCACGCCATGTGCAGCATAAAATCAGATCACAGTTGCTCACTGAATGATGGAAAAAGGACAGTTATTGCTTGACCACTTTATTAAAATGAATGCAGTGTGTTTTGGTCTGTGTCGAAAAACTACTTCATTAGGTTTATTCACAGATTATGGTTAGGGTTAGTACTTCATCAAGGTTAGAGGACCTTTGTCATCATGGTTACAATAATAAACAAGGGGTCACGGTTGTGGAGCAACGTTTACAGTTGGGTTAGGGTTCAGGTTTCACACAGGAAAACTACAGCGGTCTTCCCCGTCAAAGCCCTGTGTTTTGTCGAGCCATCTATCTACCCCCAACTACTCCTGATGCGGACTGTCGCTCACTCTACAGACTATAGTTGTGTCCCAATTCATGGGCCGCATCCTTTAGAAGCTGTACTTGAGGACCGATTGCATCACAGTCAGCATGACTAGGCAGTCCCATTTCAAAGGCTCCTTCATCTGTGGCCAGCAAATGTGTCCTCAGTGTATTTTGTAGATCACATCCTACGGAGGATGCAATGCTTGAATTGGGACAAAGCTTACGCCACCTGACTTCCCCAGTTGCTCATATGATTATTACTAAGGCCCACAATATGCATTGCAATGCACTGCTTTTGCAGGTTACCTTTGGGGTTGTTTTTTTTTTTTTTTTTTTTTTTTTTTTTTTTACAGGAAGTCAGGCTCCTGATTTTACAGCATTTTTTCAGCTATGCCGCTATGAAACTATTCAATTTAGAATTTCTCTTTCACACATCACAATACAGGAGTTGCAGCTGCCATCCTTCCTTGGCCCGCAATTTCCACCAAATCTCAATAAAATATCACATTGATTTCAAGTTACAAACAAACAAGCAGACAAACTGGACTGAAAACATAACCTTGTTGGCAGATGTTATAAAAGCAGCCTCAGGTAATCTATAACCTCTGTCACAACTCTGGCAGAAGAAGACTCCTCTGTGATGTATTTTAGGTATTTCACTGCAACACCAAAGAATTCGAAGCTTGAGGACGGAGGGAGGGTATCGCTTAGAAGTTAACTAGTCAACTGCAATTGCATTAAATGGTGACTTCACAGGTGAGAATAAAGAAGTCCCAAAATTCAATGCAGTCATGACACACCAAGCAAGGCTAGAGAATACAGCGCCAAGCCGGTTGCACTCGCAAGGGAAATGGACAGTTACGTGCCTTGACTGCGAAATGAATCCCTCAGTTCGTTTTCATAAAGCGAGGACACATATTTGATGAAAAGAAAACACGCCGTGCATGAAAACCTCTATTTCTTCATAAAGACAAGTACTTATTGGACATTCTTGGGTTTGACAATGACACTTTGTGTCTTAAAGACTCTGAAAGATAACACCTCCACCTCTGTCCCACCCTCTACAGCAACAGTGCCTTTAAAAAGCCAAGGTGTTATAATAGAGATGAATAAGATACAAGCAATACAACAAAAATCTCTGCTGAAGAGCTCTTACAGTATATCATAATGCTGCCTTAATAATACTGAATAGACTGCAGAAATACAGTTTTGCAATGTTTAAATACAAAGATCTGGGAGAACATTAATTGTCTTAAAATTCAGATGAGTGGGCAGGTTTTTATTTTCTTCCTGGAAAAGTAAATGGAGGCCAAAGAGTGAGCTTTAATGAAAACAATTGGCCGTGATAAACAGCCCTAGTTATTTTGTGGCCATTTTAGATTACGTTGCTGTAAAGACCTTAGCCTTCTTATCCGCCCTGTAATAACATGTCTTTTTAATAATCATTCTCCAGTTCTAATCTCCAAATAAACAGTATTTTACAATAAAGTCAAGCAGCTGCTTCCACTGGCAGTGTGAAAGGTTCCAGCACCACATTGTGTTGCAGGATCATCTGGGTTCTTTCCATTTTCCCGTTCCTGTTTCTTCTGGCAGTGTTGCACTCGATACTAACACAGACCTTCACTGGCAGTCGGGTGTACCGCCTGGGCTTGTGTGAGTTCAACCCTGACTGTCCCTCACACACCCCCGGGCTTTGTGAAAAATGAGACCATGGAGAATGAGATAATAACATTGTGGAATGGGAGTGTGTGAATCTGCAGCAGACCCATGCACACTCGGTATCTGTATGTGCGTTTTTGGCACGTGTGCTCTGTGTGGAACATAATTGTGTCCTCCCATGTGTAAAAACTATCCATCAGGCTCACTTAATGTTGTGTCATTATGGGTAAATTAAAATTCCACAGTGATCGATAGGGTATTGACTGTCATATTATGTGTGTGCATAATGAATAATCTTTTTTAATTCATTTCATTCCCAATTTATTCTGGATATTAAGTTTTTGTTTATGTGTCCAAGGGGTGGAAACAAGATGGGCAGGCTCTCAATATTTTTGAAAGAACGCGCAGATTACAAAATGGAAATGAATTCACCGTTCACACCTGAATTACCATTGTGTGTTGTCTGATAAGTTAGTGAATGGTTCCCCTTGGACTTCGGCCTGTGATTCTGCATGTTTGCTTATTCACACATGCCAGAGCTGCCGAAGGTCTCGTTCTCTTACCAGGGCTGATAATTGCCATGAATCAGTACAAATGATATGCGTTGTGACAAAATGTAGGCATGAGGACAGATCAGATGGAACAAAACGCGTAGGGAAGATACATTAGTTTTATTAGTTAAAACTTTTGTTGTGTAAATGCATGCAGCATGAATAATTCCTTGTCTATGTATGAATGATCTTTTCCCTTTTTTTTTTTTTTTTTTTTTTTTTTTTTTTTTTTGCGCTTCAATAGCAGTAATCTGTTACCAATTCACATCCTCATTTCTGGACTTTGCAGTCTCTGAATTTTAATTTCTAACGTAACACATAATTTATGTGAGACTTGAGCGCTGGCTTTGACAACAGAATGATTTTATTTCCAAAACTTTCTGCTAAATCATGGAGTCTCCTCTCCACACTGTTTTCACAGAGCCTTATAATGATGTGTTTGAAAATCCCTGTGGCTGTATTACACAGTGCTATTCATTTGAGAGGAGGAGGCACTGAGACTACAAGTGAGAGTGCATTGTCTGTATTCCTCTGTGTGTGTGTGTGTGTGTGTGTGTGTGTGTGTGTGTGTGTGTGTGTGGTTTTCTTTGTTTCTGTATGTGCCAGGTTCAGTGTAATTGTGAGCATGACACAGACAACGTGCGTGGGTGTGAGTGAACTGAGTGAGGTAGACAGATAATCTCTACCTGCCTTTCAGTCTGTACGCTTCCTTGTAAGTGCTTCCTTATTTCTCATTAGGACTTAAGCATGAGAGGAATTAGTGACACTGAGTGAAAGCTATGCCTGCTTTAATAATATTTCTGATCCAATTTAACAAGACTGGATAATGTTGATATAATCATAATGCACCCAACTCAACTTACCCTCACTAAATGTCTGCCTATAAATTACCTGCTCTAGCTCAGTCACTCATATGGTTCAGACAGTAGTGACATGATTTTACCATGAGAAATGCTGATATTGTTCAACATCCTTTGTACAAGAAAGTAAAATGGTAAAATCATTCTCTATAATTATGTGAAACTACATTGCAAAACGTTTTACATTTTACAACTGCATTAGTGTAAAAGGTGATTGGATTAGATACTGCGGGTTAGTGCAAATCTTTGTGCTGAGATGGCTTAATGTTTATTGTTTGCTTCACTGCATGTGATTGATGATGTCTGTTATGAATGTGAAAGGTTAATTCACAACTGAACAAACTGTTCAATAATGTGCTGCATGGGACTGTGTGCATGACACAGACGGAGTGTGTCAGCGAAGCCCGCAATGTAAGAACCTGCTCGTAAATACGAAACAACAGAAACCTGAAGAATAAATGAAATTCTGGTGATAGGGAAGAAGGAAAAGAATCAGGATAAAAATAGATAACAGACTGTGTTTATGGTGGAAATCTGGGGGGAGGAATAAAAATATGGGATGGATTATTCACCGCCGTTGACTGTGCAGTGTCAGCTTGTTATTCTTGCCTACAGTATCTTGATTTCTATTCTTTGCCTGCCATCTTTCAAGTGAGGTGATTATCATGCCAAGTAAAAGAGGAAAGTTTGAGAGCGAGAGAATAAGAGAAGTGAGAGGTGGTTGTATGGTAACAAGAGAGCAAATTAATGATGGGGTGTAGTGCTGCAGTGACACATGTAACAGCCTCCTCACATCTCACAAAAACACCAAATTAATACAGCCTGGTGATGAATGACTCTTGTCGCCTAACAGTCACGTAATGTTGAAACAGCACTGTGTGAAAGACACAAAATAACATTTTCATTGTTTGCACTGAGATTTTAAATATCGCTACCGTGAAAATCCAGTAATATATGATCATTTTGCCAATTATTTTATTGTGTGACTAATTTAGGCTGAGCACAGAAAATTCACCATGCACCATTTCAAAGCTCAAGAAATGAGCACCACAAGTACATTTTCTTTCCAAATGCTAAGTCATGGCTAAAAATAGCACATTAAATTATGCAACTTTATTTTGACAGTTGTGTCTTCAAAGGCACTAAAATTACTTTAATGCTAAAGAAGCTCAGTGCTAGGCATGTACAGACGCAACTTGGCTAACTATCTGCAGAAAAGTTTTATGGTCAATAATTATTATGAAACTCTCTCCTCAGTGTATTTTCTGTGTTTGGAGAGTAGCTCCATGTTAACACTGAGCAACACTGAGGACATGGCTCCATGTTTGCTTTGCTTGTTCGATGAGCTGAGAGAAATACACCGCGTTTGCCATTTTTGATTGAAAGAATTTGTCACCCAGTGTCACCCAGTTTGTGACAGCAGCCAAACTCCCACTTCATGCCAAACACCACCACTGCTCCCACACTTTCCATCTCACCGCACACTGTTTTGGGCTTCGTCCACTGTACGCTTGTCCTATGGTGAGAATAGTGGTGAGATTACAATCCTGTTTCCTGTAAACACACCAGATCATTATCCTACTTATGAGTCTGCAGCTTGAATCCAATCCCACAGCCACAGTTCTGTGCTTACCCCAAAGGATTACCCTTTAGCATCGCCTGTGGTCACTGAAGGCCCTGAGCAAACACAGACCCTAGAGTTATTTTCTTTTTTGACCTGCAGGAATGTCAATGCACATGTCAGAAGAGAAGAAGTGGGGAAAAAAATAAATAAATTAAACAGCCTGGCTCAAATTTCCCATCTGGCTCCAGGCCTTAATCCATAACAAGGGACAGTTGAGGACATATCCTCTCCTGTATTTACAAACCTGGATTCTCCGTATGGCAGGCCACAAAGGACTAATTAACGCAAGTTTCTATTTTGGTGTCAAGAAAGTGCGAGTTGTATTGCACTGGGACACGCTGGAGCAGCTTTGTGTGTACATAGAGCTCTGCAGGGTAAATATGGTGCAGCCTCTGAAGCGCCATGCTTTGCTGCCCTTAACTGTGGTTCTGTTAAAGGTAATTAAAAAGAAGAGACATTCAATATATCAGGCCACTCCAGGCCTAGTTTGTTCTATTGTATGAAAGTGTGTGCACTTCATATAATAATAACAAATGCTTTATTAAGACACAGTACACTACATATGATGATTAATTCTCTACAAGGGCTAAACATATGCATTAAAACAAATTCATTCTTCTGTTTCTGTGCTTGCATCAAATGGAATCTGAAATTCAGTTTAAAGGTTCCCAACACTGTCTGAAAATAAAAGTTGCGGCATGGCATGTCTTTTCTGCTATCCCATAGTTCATATCCTTGGTATATGGTCGGATGAATTGTTAACTCTGCAAACTCATGCAGGGTTGCCATTCTTGGATGCACTCACTTCCGAATGTTTGCAATGCGTCTTAGTTAATTAGATGTGTTAGTTAGCTCACATGAACAAATTAATTACTTTTACTTCCCACAAAACACTTTTAATCAAACCAGTGACAATGACGTAATTTGTTGGCAGCCTGGGCTGTGATGTAGATTTTACATCTGAGCAGACTATGAACACAGACTTTCTCTGCTTAGACACCCACGAAACATGCCACTCTATTGCTTACATCCAGCCTGTACTGTATGTGGTAGTGCCAGACTGGCAGATGGGTTGGCCACCCAATGACCTCTGACATTCAACCTTCATAGAAGCAAGGCCATGGATTCTGTCCAGTGGTCTTCATCATTCTCAAATGTTCTGCCAGGATGGATGCAGGATGCTTGAGCCAACTTGGGCCAGATGCTGTCTCATAGGAGACCATATGACTTCAGTTGATATCCCAAAAGATTTCCTTGGTTATACAAGACATTTCAGGCCTGATACTGCAAACAGTTCTCAGCTTTTAGAACAGCAGCGTCCTGCCTGCAGATGCAGAGATGTAGCATGCACACATAAAAGAGTTTTACATGTACAAAATCGCAACCGTGCTGACTTGAAAAAAGGCTGTTTTGACGTAAACAACACATTTCTGTCCTTGCAAAACATGTTCATAGCACAACTTTTCTAGTCAACATGAGATAACAGGATGGAAAATCAAGTAGATTACTTGACTGTTTCTCAATCAAGTTTTGTTACGGCTACATGCTTAATCAGCAGAGCCTATTGTGTCGGTCGTTTGACTGCCTTTGTTCATTTAATGGCCAAACTCTGAAGACACAATGGAAAATTATATTTTTGAAGAGCAGGCTAATTAACGCTGCTTATTAGGGCGACGTCAATGTGGGAATAACAATAGAAAAGGGAAGGCTTGAGGGGTTTGGGTGGGATGCATGCTGTGACATATCAGAGGTTTTATACATGAGTTGAAAGTTAGAGCATAAATAGGGGTGTCAAAACTGAAAGCAAGAGAGAAAGTGAATTTGAAAAGCGCTGGAGGTAATTACACAATATTAAGTCCTTGTTGAAAAACAATGACTTCAAAATGAGAACAAATGTAGTCAGTGTGAGGAAATAGTGCTGGCCTTGAGGCAAGGTGTCACTAGTCCTGAGGACTTATACAATTTGTTTTTTTAATTATTATTATCTTAAGCAGGGATTATCATTTAGAAACATGGCTTGGCATTGATGTTCATAATAATAATGACAGGAAGATACCAATATGTAACAATTTGTTTGTGCCTCTGGAGAGAAGCTTTCAATTATGAGCACTTCTGCTGCTACTTTGTACTTACAAATCTCCACAAGAGGTGAATAAAATTTTTCTAGCTCGTCTGATTTATGTCCAACTCCATGCTGTCATGTTGGTCTGTGGAAGACTGAGCCGCTTGCTCAAGCAAACAAGGCTTTGATTGACATTCAGCTTAATGTAGGAATGCAGCACACGGAGGATTTGGTAAACACGCTTTCCTTCCAATGTTGGAATGGCATGCCTTACCGGGGCATTTAGGTTGGGATGGCAATGTAGGTTGTTATTAGTGGGAGAGAGAGGAATAACAACACCTCCCTGGCACAGACATAGTTGCTGGTACTGCCTTGTGATTCCTCTCCAAATGGATAAAACATTTTTTATCCATTTTTTTACCATACAAACCGAATATCTCCTTAAAATGCAAGTTAGCAAACAAGGAATGAAAAGGAAGACATAACAAAAAAAAAAAGTAGGTAGGTAGATTAATGGGTTTGGTTTCACCTGGACCTAAAGCATAATGAATAATAATTAAATAAATGACTGCAGAACTTTGAAAACACATGAAACAGATCAAAAAGGAAGCAAAAGATCTTAAATCATGTGCCCACTGCCCCTCAGCACATGCACACACACTCAGACAGACACACCGTGTCCTGTGAAGTGAGATTCTGATGCTTGGCTGCAGAACCTCTCATAGAACAGGGAGGCAGGGAAAGAGAGAGACGGGACACCTTAATGTGCCTCTGCCATATGCTGTTACCTACTGATGGATACCACTCTCCCCAGGCACCGGAGCAACTTATCGCGTTTGCGGGTGACACTGCCGCCGCTGATAAAGTTAAAGACAAGCCATCTGTTCTTAACAGCAGCCCGGTTTCACTTGCACAGATAGGGGCATCCAAGTGTACACAAATCTGGGTGGTGTGTCTGCCTAAATTACTGTAACATAACATCCTTTAAGCATCTATTTGTACATCTTATGGATAGTTGCATGCATGATTATCTGCCATGACAAGCAATTATTGTGAATATATTGAACAGTGCCTATCAGAAATTTGAGTCAAGGAGTGACATAGTCTGCGAATATAATGCATTGTAAGCTGGTTTCTGAGAGGGAGCTGTAAAAGTGAACGCTTGGTGAATCTGTCACTCAAGTCTAATTACTCTGGAACGTATGCAAAGTCACGCTAACAAGCTATCAGTCACATTTCTTATTAACGGCATATCCAGCTTTAGTTGGTCTTTCGAAACAAGGCGGGAAAAAGATCAACATAAAGAAACTTTAAGCTCCCTCAAGGGCTTTTGATAATGCCAGGGGCTTTTTGACACATGCTTGAGAAAGTCACCATTAGCGAAATGGCCCGTTACTCAGAGGGCACAGCTAAAAGAAAGAAAGCGTTAACGTTCAGACACACCAAGGGAGCAAGCTGCAGTTGTTCTCTAATGATCTGGGGTTATGGCCAATTGCAAACTCTCCATACAAACATTTCTATGAGGGCCACGCTGTTGCTGAAACACATTCTGATGCACACACCTTTGACTTATGCACCCTCTATTTACAAAAGCTCGTAGAAACCAAACAAATTATTTTTTAAAATAAATTATTTTTAAAAATCTGTTTCTAATTAAGTATTTGTTCTTTAGATTTTGGATGGTATGCAACACAGCATTTTTCCAGGAACCCAGATGGAGACTTGAAAGCGGTGTATTATCTGTGAATACCATTGTTCTTATCCTCTGAGAGATGAATAAACCAAAACCATTTCAGAGGAAACCACTCCTGAGAATTACAAAGCTGCCAGTGCTTTGGATACTGTCCGGGCTGGCCTTTTATAGTTTTTACCGAGCACAGATCTACTTTTAGACTTCAATGCCGTAATGGTATTTGCTTAACTGAGCAGCCAGCAATCACTCTCTTCTCTGCCAGTGTCATATCACTGATCAAGTGTGGCTCAGTTCCTGTCTGAGAGGAGGGCTGCCAGACATAATGCAATAATAACTGGTGCACAGCTTGTCTACGAGAAGCGAGGACCTATTTCACTGCTGACGATACTGGGGTGAACTCTTTGTGCTCTTTCTCTCGTTCTCCCTCTCTTTACCAGCTCTGAAGCCCTTGAGCTTCTTAGAGCATAATGAGCCAATTGTAATAACTGGCCTATGGCTTCAGATGGAAGAATGTATTTTAAAAAAAAGTACTGGACATTTCCACTTCAAGTCAAAAGACTGGGCTTCGAGGATTATCTAACAGACAAATGCTTTTGAGTTCTTATTCTATAAAAGGGATAGAGACAACTGCCTGCTGCACAAAAATTTAAGGTAGACATATGAGGAACTTTGCAGAGGGAGGTATCTTAAATAGAAATTCAGAAATATATCTCCTTCCTCACATCAGCAGAGCACCGGAATCCGCCTGCAAATTGAGTTACTGTTAATTAATAGCTACTGAATACCTAGAAATAGTAATACAATTTGAGTTAAATGAAGAAGGCTACTTCATATCACTTAGTGACTACATCTGCAATGGCTGTGACTATTATATAATAAACATCTTTAAAGGTTCCATTACCTGACATTATTTAAAGCTTTTACTGTAACAGGTGGTGTTAAATGTGATTTGGATTGCTGACCTTGAAAGAAGGTAAATGCATCAACGAGATGTGTGATATGTTAAAAATCTAACAGCTTTTAGTCCCGACAAATAGCACTCCTCTTATCCGACATAGTGGACGTGAACCTGCACTGCTCCCCCACAGATGCCTAGTGTGATGTATGACAGATTTCTCCCTCTCCAGCTAGGCTCACAGTAAATGTCCATCTGGCAGCTTCCCATGGGTACTTATTATTCTCAGCTAGCCAGGGGTTTTCTGTTTCCGAGCAGTCAGCCAACGCCTGCCTCAAAGAGTTGAGAGCCAGACCAGAACTGCTTGCAGATGCTCTGCCGGATAGCCAAACTGTGCTAGTGTAGTGGCATGGCACTGGGTTTTCAATTACACAATGAGGTGGCTGTCTCCCAAAACTGTCCGAGTAGGAAAGGCCAGGTACATTGAGAACACCTATGTATCTGAGACAAACCACCAGGAAAGTGAGGGTAACATCGAGGTATGCCATTTTCTCATTTGTCCAAAACACTTGCTCCACCTTGGAGATGAGATGATTGATTTTTCCCTTATGAACAGATGCTCAGAGCCATGGGTAGCGTTGAAAGGTCCTGCTGTCCTGGTCTGAGGCCCTGCTATGTTGGATTCAATCATGCAGTTGACCTCTATCACACTCCTGCAGCCTGCTGAGCATCTCTAGAAACAGTCAGGATGCTGCACTCGTCTTGGCATGCAACATATAGGGTGGTTTTCACACTGGCACGATCCGTGATTCTAAAATAAAATGTGGGCATTGTGACGACAATATGTGTCATTTTGACGTGTGCGGGAAACACGGAAACACCATGCATCCCACATGAGTACAGCTGAAGGCATTTCATCTTTAACATTTCATTCCTAACATTTATCCAGAGCTTGTCACAATACATGAATATTGATTCCTTTAGAAGACAAATTAAGCAGCGTTCACGTGACCAAAGTCTGAAACTGCGTCTGAATTTGGACTAAACTCCCAGTGTGTCAGTGCCATACATCTAAAAAGTTGTTGTTGGACTATAGCTATGAGGACAAAAAAAATATTAGGTCCCAGAGAAGTGTATGTTGAGACAGGGATGTCCAAGGCTTTGCTGCTGTTAGCATCCACAGTACCAGGGGTTTCATGTTGACTTGGGAGTTGGGAACAGCGCGGAAGGGTTCATTGCTTAACATATGAGATATTTCCACTCGCTCACCACATTGTAGAAACAGACACCATCCGTGCTATGCTTGTTTAAGTCAACACTGCCGGCGTATTCTTTGAACAATCTGGGCCATTTGATTCTCATTTGAATAAAATTCAAATTGAAGGCACAGAGCACACAATCCGCTCGCCAGAAAAAGCTACCATTGTGTATTCTCATGCACACATGTGGGAAAATGGGATGGATGAAGATTGCAGAGCATTGCATACCTTACTGAGCAAACAGCAGCATCTTGGTGTCGCTTCAACCCCCTCCCCCATCTAACTCTCTTCTATATTTATGCATTCACATCAGTCCCAAAGACACATGACAACTCAAACACTCTTGAGAACAGTGCTGTGTTAGATAAAATGAGTCTTACCTAGTGTGGAATAGTTGGTCACATCTGTAAGCAGGCCATTGGGGGAAACAGGAAGCAGCGGGGGGGGGGAGAAAAAGAGAGAGAAAAGAAACGTCAGCAAATTACAATGTACAGCAAGCTAAACTTCAGTGCAGGCTAAGGCTGTCACAGGCTCCCCTGAAAAATGACGGTGTCCCAGCATTGTACAGACTGGGGGGTTAAGAATAGTTGCTGTCAAGAGGGGGGCATCATTTATTAATCGAGGGACATGAAACGTCTGAGATAGTCTCCCCTTGGGATCCAGAGTTTGCACAACTTGCATTAATATTTGTCAGGGTTTCAAGATTTTGGGGGTGGAGGCAGAGAGAATGTAACCATAAACCTAATCTATTACTGACAAGCCTTTGCCTTTTTTTTTTTTTTTTTTTTTTTTTTGCTTTTTTCTTTTTTTTGCACTGGTGTAACATAACCAGCAAACAAATAAATGCGCGCCCACATACATACTGTAAACCAAGGTGTTTCCGTTTCTCTATATGTCTCAGTTACCAATCTCCCCGTGTGCTTCCACCTTTGCGACATTTTCCCAAGCTTGTTAGTTTGACAGCCGACGTCCAAGGTTCCAACGGCACAATAAAATGGCAATACTGCACTCCCTACAAAGACCTTAGGGTGGCCCCGACACAAACAAAGAACCAGTGTGCTAAAAAAAAAAAAAAACCCAACATTTAGCCACATCTTCAGTGTCACTACCACCTGACATTCATATCAACAAAGATTTATGGAAAGGGATATTATAAGACCAGTGCTCTCTTCCACTTTCTTGTTCCAACTCTGTGGCAGCCTGAGAAATATATACTGTATTTCCATTACAGCATGCTTTTATTTATTTTTTTCATTGAAAGTGGTCCCTCTCCGAATGTACTCTTCTCAACTACAGTTTTGCTTTCTTGTAAATGTGCCATAAAACAAGGAAATGGAGTGAACTGACAATAACTGGGTGTCGTGTGAGGGAAATAGTAGACTCGGCTAATTCTGAGCTGCCATTGCTTACAGTGCAGTCTAGTTGTGTTGCTAAGCAGAATTTGCCAGTAATATGATTTATCACCAATGATGTCTATCCCCCCTGCATTCATTTACATTTTTGGTGTGCATGCAACAAATCCCCATGGGGATCTATGATGGGAGTGGGGTGTGATTACAATATCTGTTTTGCACGTGAGAACAAATTTATTTTCAGGGAGAGGGGGAAAGACTGGGGTTCAATCTCTGTGACGCTCATTACCATTCTGTCTGACACACATTCACACTCGCTGCTAGTGTTGTTGCTAAACAGAGAGCTCAGCGGAGGACCTTGAAGCTTCATGCTGGGAAAATTGGACCCAGGGGAGGGGGTGGCAGGGACTGATGTAAGACTTCAAGAGCCACTAGAAGCACCTGGGTTTTCAATGACATTAGCATCAGTGTTGTTGGGCAGAGAGAGAGTGAAAGACCATGCCACTTGAAGGGGTGGCGTTGAAAGACAATAATGGAAATAGAAAAGAGACAAATGGGATGTAGTAAAATTTTCATTTAACATTCTGGCATTGAGTGCAAATAACCTAGGGATGTAAAATTAAGGCCGGCGATTTACACCAAAAATAATAATTCAAAATTATACTTTGTCAAGAAAGACTCTTGAAAGTTTATACAGTTGAAACCATTAATGCCAAAAAAAGAGCGAGGTGAATAACCCAAAGCGCAATACTCTCAACCATTCCACATTTCCCTTCATCTAATCACATTTTGTCTTTTTAATAGAGGGATTTTTTTTGCAGCGCAGTGAACATTATTGATTTTTCCCTAGTCCTGTGGTGTAAATTTGGGAGCCTTGGCCAATCAAAACCAGTGGAGGTAGCGTGGGCCTAAGTGGATTAGACTAGCAGGGATGGTGGAGGGGAACTCTAGAGGGAGAAACCAAAGCTCTGGTGGCTTCAATAAACCCACTCTGTGAACCAGGAAAAAGATGGAAGACGGAGACACTTTTTTCACCCTCTCTCACCCTCCTGTTTTAAGCAGATAAGCTGCTTCCAGGGTCTTAGTTATGCCGTGTAGAACCCACAACACGAAATGGAAACTTTTGACAAGGCAAAGAAAAGCTGAGATGTCTGCTCCTCGTGTTGTCTTTTTTACTGTTGACAAGAGGGATTTGGGGATGTTTGGAGTGGTCAGTGATGGAGAGCATTACCAAAAGCCTCTGTGATGCAATATAGTGAGCATTTCACTTATCGCACGGACTCTAGTGAAGCCATGGACTTAATTTTGTAAAGATTTTCTTTGATGAGCCATTGCAATAAGGCAAGAATGGCTATGCCAGGATGAGTAACTGGCAATCACACCATGAAGCCTTTGAGTTTGCCTCCAGATTTAGGAGTTTTATTTCTTATATGTGTTGCAAGTGACAATTTTATTGGGCAATTTATTAGGCAGTTAATTCATTTCAATTTTTTTGGAAATTTATGATGTCATAGCTCACTATCACAACTCTGGCTGGGGGCACAGCATAGTGGAAAGTTACTGTATTAGATTTTGACACTAAACAATAAATTGCACACGCCACATTTAAAACATCAAAAAGACGCTGTACTTTAAATAACTACAACAACATATTACACAATGACAGTACAGACGGTGGTCGTCTGTGCTGGGCTGAATTAACTAGGGATTTTTGAAGCCTATTATTTCAAAGATACTGTCATGCGACTGTTTGAAGCTCATCTTTATAAATGTTTCAACACTGCTGGTTTTAACAGTGTACAAAGTGTCTTTTCACCATAAAGGTGTTAAAGTGCAAAGAAAACATGGCAACAGAGATGACACTGAAATTTGGATTAAACTTAAAGAGACATCGTCTGCCCTTGGTGGGATATTTGGGGTGCTCCATATTCAGTCCTCTGAGACTTTGCAGCTCTCAGACAAGGGCATCGGTTTCCTCGAGGGAGATTCTTTTTGACACAGCTGGCCTCATTCATCACATAACAGTCGTTGCACCATGGCTGGTGCCGCACTGCATTTTAAGAGAATCAGAGGACCTGATTTTGTCTGGTCACTGACCGTTAACGTCGACCACACCTACTGATAACTTCAAATAAAGGCCCTTTGCACTGCTGCTGTCGTCCTTTACTAAAACATGTCACCTCTATGATAACCAGAAATATGAAATCCTTTTACACTGGTAGAGTACAATGTCAGGGTCAATGTCTGTTAATGAAGCTCATAATTTGCAGGTTTTCAATGCAGTGATCACAAATCATTCATTATCTCGCTAATAATTGCTTTAAAAAGTGAATTTGATCGGGTTGTTAATCATTACTAGTGGGTCATTTATTCTTCGCCAGCCACTGGAAATTCTCTTCAGACCTTTCTTGCCCATAATCTGTTTTAGACTACTTTTACCCTCCCCTCCAATTTGCAACTCCTCAGAGATGTAGAACTGAGGGTGATCAGTGTGGCAGCACATTCGGCTCTGAGGTCAGTTAAGGGAAAAGAGAAAACTCTATTATTTTTTGATTTTCTAAGTATCTCAAGTATCTCTTATCTTTTCTTTGATTCTGTATATCTCTTTCCCTCATTAAGTACAAGTACCTTTTTGTTGGACTCTTCCCTTTAATAGGCAAATTCTAGGCATGCATATTTCAATGTGTTAGACACTTGGTTTATAAGTGCACTTGCAGCACACATACAGTGAACTGGTATTGATGGTATTGGTTTGGTAAATGATAGAGCAAGCTATCCTGGCACAATCACATCCATATTACAAATGCTCTCAAAAGAGCCAACTTGTGCCATCTATCCTCTTTCCTTTAGTGCTACATTGCACATTAATTTCAGTTAATCAGTGGATCAGCCATTTTTTTTTTCTCAGTTGCACGTGAAAATGAGTGCATGTGAGCACACCCAGAGGCAGAGAGCGAAAGTAAGAGAAAGAGTCCTGTCTCCAAAACGGCTGCAGGACTGAGTGGCCACTAATTAGAAATCAAAAGCAATGAAGCTGGAAGGCAGCCGAGAAGAAACCTCCAGCGCCTGTTGTCGGTCAATTTAGACCATGACAAAAAAGACCCTGTTCCTTGTGTCACCATTTAACCTATTCACCAGTGTGGAATGGGAGCAGCTGTTTTTTTACAGTACCACATAATAGGACAAAATGGCTCTGGCTGGCCAGGCTCCAGCTCGGTGCAAAAAGGCCCCAATGCAGAGAGAAAAGGGATGAAGTGTAAAACAGACACTGCACAAGAGAGAGCAGTGCTCCCATGTTATTGACGATACAGAGAGAGTTTGCACCCTTCCATCTGAGCTGATATAAACATTACTTCTTTTTTCTGTTGCAACAAAGAATTGGAGAAGCACTGACAGAGGCTACAGATGGCCTGGGCTCACACAGACTGCAGAAGTATCTAGAAGTTTACACAAGTCAGACAAGAAGCCAGATCGGCTCCAAAACGAAGGCTGTACTTTGAGGGGGGGGGGATTGCTCACTTGTTTTTAATCTCTCTTCAAGTGGAGGTGTGAATAAGTACTCTGTGAGTGACAGCATGATGAGCGCAGTTGCACAAACTCCAAACTTCATCAGGCGGTTGTCAGACTCAGCGCTGTCCGGTTTAAAGGCCACTCAGGCATGACAGCGAGGGAACGAGGTATGCTTGTGTTAGCACCGCAGCAGATGTTCTCTTCTTGTTGCAGCTGTCTCTTGTTTCAAAACAGAAGCGCTGTATTTCTGTATATCTCAATCGCCAGATTTGATACTCTCGTTCCTTTTGTTCCCCTGAGGTCAGACTGGAGTCAAATTAAATGATGACAGAGAAGCTAATAACTAAATGGCTTGACATGTAAAATTATTTAGTATTGCCAGCTCATCTTTATCATTCAAATTTTAAACACATCAGCATGTTATTGATATGATGCAGAGATAATATTTTTCCTCCCTGATACCATCTGCTTTACTATAAGAGTGCAACCAACAAAAAAAATATGAAATGAAAGAACAGAGCTAAATCAAATGCAGCCATGGTCTGATGTATCTTCCTAGGGGCCTTGCCCACCCTCTTGTGTTGGGGGGGGGGGCACTGAGGGGATTTAAAGGACTTTTTCAAATGCAGCTTTTTTAAAGAATTCCTCCTGGCAGACCTTGATGAGTGATCAGAAGTTGGGGAGATCAGAGACCCGTGGGCTCTGTGCTGAGTTCTGACCCTGAGTTCAGCTACATAGAGGTGGAATAAAGACTCTCTTGCCTGAGGAGAAGTAGACGGAAGGACAGAATAGAAAGGAAGAAATAAAAAGAGGGAGAGGCAATAGCCTTGATGCCTCTAGCAGCGCAGCACTGGCATGGCCCTTCATATCAGCCACTTGTGAAGATGGGGGGGGGGAACCCTACAGGCAGTCGTATGTTGGCTGGCACGATCAAGCCCAGCTAAAAGAGGCCTGGATTGGAGTGGTACCTGCAGGCTGTTGGTGTGAGTAGCAGAGGCAAAAACTGAGCTTTAATGATGTTTGACACTTCACTCTCTATTCACAAATCAGGTTCCTAAACATTGGCCTCTCGCAACAATGAAAACCATTAACACAGGTCACGAGGACATGCTTGACAATTGACTGCATTTCCAACTGAAATCCGTCAGGTCCAAGATCACAGTCATTTATGGTCTCATTGCTCCGTAAACACTCACACTGACTGTTTAAAAAGCTCGTACAAAAGAGTCTTTTAAATCTGACTCAAATAGATAATTAGACATAATGAGTAAACAATGTGGCTGCAAGATGCGAGCGTGCTTATTGCTTTTTAATTGTGTTTCACTCTGTGCACCGAGCCCGCTCTGAGAGCTCGGGTACCTGCGTGTGCGTTGGCCCATGCAAGGCCAGGTGCAGTCATTACCACGGGACAGATGGATCAGCAGAAGTTGCGCTCGTTTCACTTGCAAGGCAACACGGTGGCTGCCATATGTAGGCTCATCATTAAAATTGACCTTTGACCTTCCACCAGGTGCCAGTCATTCTAATGGAGTTAATTAAGAGTGTCCACCAATGTATGGGATGTGGTATTTTCCCTTCATTTGTGGATGTTATTAGTTTGTGAAGAAAGTAATATGGTGGTTGTGCATGGTCTACAGTATTTCTGTGTGTGACATGCGTGTGTTGGCATCCATTCATGTGCATTAGAAAGACTGTGCCTTTTATATGTACAGGCTCATGTCACTGCGCGCATGCGTGTGACTCTGGTGTCAGATGTGTTTAAGTTTGGGAGCTCCTTTTAATATTGCCAATGCAGCTCCTTTGAAAATTCATTAAAGTGCTTCGACCCCTCTGCCATCTGTGTGAGTGAGAGGGAGAGAGGCGAGCGAGGAAGCAGCTGGGGAGAGCGGGAAGATGAAAATTCTGACATGGGCAAAAGCATGTGGGCAAGCCCCTGGACACAGAATGAAGAGCCACTGATATGCCAGCTTTGAACTGCTATTTATTTATTCCTAGACCTTATCTGAAGGTTGGATTCAAATTTAGATTCATAGATAAAGACTGGGCTGGGATCACATCCTGCTCTGGATAAATTTTGAAAGAGGGCAAGTGTTATGCAACCGTGACACTAATAACAGAATGAAAGAAGGAAAAAAAAAAAAAAAAATCCCATAGAGGCCTAATTAAAAATGCTACACACATTGCTTAGTGTCAAGCTAAAGTGTAATTAACTCTACAATTACATATGGTATATTACCAGAGAAGAATGCTGCCTGATTATACTAATAAATCTCCAATGTTGACATGGATTGCACATATAAATAAACGTAGGCGAGCCAGATCATCATCATCTACTGGAGTTTAATGGCTTAATGCACAACTGGAACCTTTATGTCTCCATGTCCACCACTTACCCCGATTTGAGCTTTAATTTAATTCACCAGGATGACTCGTCACCTGCGTGACTCCCCCACCAATACCGACATTAGCTGCAGTAAAGCACTTGATTAGCACTGTTGCTGGCGCTCTTCACTGGGCTATCTTCAGCTACTGTCATCTCCATGCCAGTGACTTCTCACAATAAAGCAATATCACTTGCAGTGTTTATGCCCTGTAATCACTTTCTCCTACACCTGATCTCCTCTTCATAAGCTCAGCACGCCAACGTTATTGCTGTTATAGTCGGAAATATGGGGCTATGTATTATGCATTAACGATGATCTCCCGGAGGGAAGGCACACACACTTTGATGCTGAGACACACACACTCCCACCACGATAGACGAATGTCTGTAGGTATACGGCAAATGCATGCAGCGCTGTGCACGCATTTGTGTCTTACTGTGTCTTTTTGTCACGCCTACGCACACACACACGTCAACACATACACACTTCAACATATGCCTCAAAGCATTGGGGGTGTAATAGAGATTGCCTGCACTTTGCCTTGTCTCTCCTTCTCTGACACTAATCAACACCTCTCCTGCTATTAAAAATTCCTCTCCATGCCTTCTGATCTGCTAACTATCTCATTTACATGACTGGCGCTCAGCAACTAGGCCCAGTGCTGGAGAAGTGTGACGAGGTAAGGTGGGGCATGGAGGAGGGGCTGATGGGGGTGAGAAGAAAGTGAGGAGGAGAGGGAAAATAGTTCAGAAAGGAGGAGATGGCTACGAATTAATACATGTTTGATTTGTTTCAGGGTTTTACATTTTAGCAGCAATCCAAAATCTTCTGGCAGGAACCATTGATATTTTCATGTAAATGTGTGATGGGCTAAAAATAACACAGCTAAAATGAGAGTAAGATTTCAAGTTGGTGGGGGAAAAAAAACACCATGGTTCCTCTTCCCTCCACCTTTTTTTTTTTTTTTTTCTCTCGTATGCTTCCCTCCTCTCTTTCTCCTCTTGGCTGACTTTGTGTTGCACCGTGGGGCTTCCAGTGAGCCTGAGCCTCTTGGCAAGAACTGTGAGCCTGGATGGCATTGAAGAGGCTAGGATGGTGCATCCAGACGATGGGTGTAGTTTGGGCAGGAACATGGGGGTGAAGAGAAAGAAATGGTCAGCGAATGAGGGAGAGAGAGAAGGAGAAAGATATAGAAGTTGTGGGAATCATAGTAGGTGGTTTCAATCATTCTGGTGCCATCTGTTCCACTCCATTTTTTCGCACTGACAGTGGATATTTTCCCTGGTGAGATGAAAGGCGTCTGTGTGCGAGTGCAAGTATGAGAATGAGAGAATATGGGCACAGCACAATGCATTTATCTTTCATGAACATACTGTACGTCTGAACTGTACAACCCAGGTGTCTGATTGCGTATGTTGAGGCGGCGACTGGTAATTATTTTCAACATTGATTCATTTGTTGTTTATGATGATCAATGAATTAATGGTCAACAAGATTATTCTACTGCAACAATAGTGAGTGTCAGGTTGTACACAAACATGCTAAGGACAACGTGCTAACACACTCACACTGACTTTTTTTGCATTTTTAATTATAATGTTGTTATCAGTCAAAATAGCACGAATATATGTTTCTGTGCACAAGTGCTGTGTCTGCCCAGTCCCGAGTGTGACTCTGCCTCACTCCCCTGCTCCACTCCAGCCATGCAGTGCACCTGGTATCATCTGTCTGACTGGGTGCTGGTACCCACATCCTCTGGGCATTTAACTCACGTTACCTCTCTGCTTAAACATGCATGAAGTTATTACAGAGCTCCCCCTCACCTCCCAGCGCACACTGTCTCTCTCTCATTTGCTCTTTAAACTGGGTCTTTCGATGTCGCTTTCTACCTTTGTCTCTCAATGAGCTCTGCCTAATTTTTTTTCTTTTCCTTTTTTTTTTTTTACGCCACCTCCTCATCTTTTTCCCTTTCATTACCTACCCTGCATCACTAATGTCCCTCTTTCTCTATTTCTTCCTTCTAGATAAAAGCTGGCAGTGAGAACCTTTCTTCATGTCACCCTGGTTGCTTATATAAAAACCCAACTCTTCAAGATAAAAGGCTCCTGAAAATAATACCAGCATTAGGGTTTCCTCTTTCACAGCGTTACAGTTCTGAGGGGT
Source organism: Rachycentron canadum (assembly GCA_038496675.1). NCBI lineage: Eukaryota > Metazoa > Chordata > Actinopteri > Carangiformes > Rachycentridae > Rachycentron > Rachycentron canadum. The sequence continues at coordinate 8,921,806 of CM076670.1, read as the reverse complement.
CAGTGAATCTGCGGGATGTAGAATATTGAATATGAAGATGGGGAAGCGCCATAGTTTTTTTTCAGCATGTTTGCTCAGTAAACACAGTGTTATTGGATCTACAAGGCTGTTATAATGGTTCAGGGAAAAGGCCACCATCAGCTTATACTGCACCTCAAAAGAAATTGGGGGAGATTTTCAGCAGAACATATAGACAGAGTTTTGCTGAAAAAAAGAATAGACAGAGAGAAACAGAGAAACACCACTTGAAAACAGAAATATGACAAAACCTTTTTATTTTTCACAAATATATGAATAGCGATACGGCTTTAGGCATTGTATTACTTATATTATCATTTTGACATCTGTTATTTTGTTGGTGCATCATGTTGGATCTTGCCTGGCTAAAGCATCAGACCAATTAAACCTCTGAAATCATTATTCATCCTGAGTGGGGGGCATGAATGATTGTCTTCAGTTTCATTGCAATCCCTCGACTATTTGTGAGGATGTTACACTGTCAACCTCTTCGTGGATTTTGCGGAAAAGTCAGGATGCTGACACATCAGGGAAGCCATTTCTGGGTCTGTCCAAAGCGGTGGAACGACCAGTAGACTGACCAGCTGACATATTGAAAATGGCATGTGGTTAAAAATTGCTAATCAAACACCGCGTCAGACATAGTCTCTATTTATGTTTCTAAAATCTAACCACAAAGCTAAACTTGACATCAATAGTTGCAATACTCCAACCTCCCAACAAGCTGCACTTTCAGCAATCAGGAAGGTAAACAATAAGGCTACTTAAGGCTTGGAAGTAGTCTGCTGGGACCCAATCCCACCTAATAGTCTAATTAAAGCCATTGATTGCTTATATAAGCACACATAAGCAGTGGATGCTCCCCACTAACAACCACCCACAGGACTAGTAATTAGCACAAATTCTGAGGTATGCTTAACTCAGTCCCCCACCTCATTTGCTCGGCGGCGGTGTTCTTTTTCATCAACGCTGTTTGCTTGCGTGACCTTTCCTTGTTGTTGCTATTGCGCCTCAACTCTCCTCTGACAGTCACTGTTGCTCCTGAGCATCTGTGTCCAATCAGCGCTCAAATCTCTGACCATTTTTCTTCAACATGCACAATGGTTCGGATGATTTGGGAGGGCTAGCTGTGTTACTGGGCCTCGCTGGATACCTTTGTGAGAGCTGTCTGGATTTGATGCCCCCCCCAGTGAGATCCATTATCAAGATCACAAAAAGTCAGACATTTTACCTCTTCGGGCTCTCTGAGGCGTGATTTTATGTCTGACTGTTTGTGAGTTGTGACTGTTGAACTTACTGAAGGGGAACCATATTTAATGAATACTGGCTCTCCCAAGAAGATGAATAGGTTTCTTTGAAGTGAATTATGTGATATAAATATAGTGCGCTCCAATAGAGGACAGCACCTGTCACCTGGCAAAATATGTCAAAGGGATTTTGTCCTCCAATGCAAGTTTTATCTTTCAAAGTGGATAGAAACATGATGAAAACTGACGACTGATGTTTTAGAAAAGGATCAAACCATCATATTTTGGTGCATTTTTTACTTAGAGAATTTGAAAGTAAACAGAGTAAGAACTACTATGGCCCAGAAGGAAAATGGTATTATCCAGTCATAATCCTGTGAGGTTACACATGGCATAAGAGCGAGGGGACTTAAGCAGGCTGCTATCTCAGCGGACAGGAGGGCAGATTTATTTGAATGATGCAGCAAATGTATCCTCAGAGTGTGAGTTAAATGCTAACGATAAGGAAACCCAGGTTAAACCTCTGCGAAAATAATAATAAAAACAGAGGGAATATAAATTGTGAATTTGATCACAGACAATGAAATTTCGCAACAGAGGTCAAGAGGATTGTTTTGGTACAATGTGGGATGACAGCACAGTCATGAAAATTCATTGTCGAGGACACAACTGGTTTTCACAACACTTAGACTGTAGAGTGTAAAAAAAAAAAAAAGTTGGATGATTTTATAATACAAGGAAAACTAGCTGAATGGGGAAGACAGAGGACAAACAAGTGCCTGACACTATTACGAAGGTTACACAGAGTTATTCAGATACCATAGAATAGTAGAAGTTTGTTTGGACATGTTGAATTAAAGAAAAGAAATCCTTCAGAAAACTCAAAGTGAGGTGCTGTGGCAGCTGTCCATGTCTTAGATTGCTTTTTTCCCACCTAACGTCACCATTGCACAGATCCACGTTATGATTCATACTGTACCACCTGACCCCTGTTACAAAGTAGCCACAGGTAAAAAGGCTAGAAACCATCTGTTTTCTACACAAAAGAGCCCTACCCTTGCAAACATGTTGTACAATCCAGTATTGATTCAGACTAATTATGCGCAAAAGTCGCTGTTAGGTACAGCGTATCACCTGCTGTGTCGCACAATGTGTCGTTACGCAGCTGCCATTACTTTCAGCTGGCCAATGAACAGGTTGTGCATTGAATGCAGTTTGATTTTGCAAAATGTTGCCTACTGTAGACCAACAGTAGGCCTACACAATGCCTAATCACTTGTGTGCACCATATGAGAGAGAAGAGGGAGGTTTGTATATACTGGCAGAGAAAAGACCTGTATTATAGCTGAGCCGGGTGCTAAGCTGCGTCCAGGTGTTCGCCTCTTTCCAGGTGGCCATGTAATACTCTTGCCGACCCAGATCATGGCAATCATGGAGCTGGCAGGGATGGCTTATTGCCGACACCAGTGTAGTGCCCGGGTAATATGCCAAGTTGGCAGCGACATGCCTGAAAAGCAGGCGGGCAAACAGGCAGAGAGTCTCTAACGCTCCTGAAGTGGAAAGATGGTTGAGAACCTTTCATTTTCTTTTCAGAATTCATGAAAATGCCACAGTCTGGTACAAGGACTTTCTGCTTTCTTTAACTTGTCAGTGTCATGAGTTGTGCTGATGGTACAGCATGCTCTGAGCTCTGTGTATCATATCACAAGTGTTTTATCATCACTTATACTATAACCCAATAGTCCGTGCTATGTCTCAGTCTTCATTCATTATTTTTTTCCTTCTGTTGTTGTTGAATTTCATGTGTTTCAGTGACCCACAACTCAGATCCCTAAGCATATCCCCTGCCAAAGATTTTTGACATGCTATATTATGTTCACTCAAAAATCCTCAGCCAGAGAGATGATCTTTATTAGCTCAGGAAGCCAGAGTTGTATGTAAACCCAACTCTGGCCTGTAGTGTCTGGGTGCTGTGTGCGCTACAGTGTAAGTAGCTTGGTTGGCAGGCAGCCACAGACAAGCGCTGTGTTTCTGCTTGCCATCCTCTCATTTGACTGCATGGTAATTACCGTCTCAATGCGGTAAGAAAAAGCAGCTTTTGGTAGAAGGATTGAGAGAGAAAAGGGAAAAATGTGAGGGTGTGTGGCTTAGCAGCTTAATGAACATGTCAGATGTATTTAAACAAATGGATTACCACATCTGTACACACTCTGCTGGATCGCGCCCGCTCCAAAACACTTCCCAGCCTGTAGTGGCAGGGTGAATGAGGAAGACATATACTGGAGATATGCAGATATGGTGAAAATGATAATAAAAAATATAAAACTCCTGCATTAGTGCACAGAAAGGAAATCAGACCTGTGTCAACCAAATCAATTCTGGCTGTCACTCAACTCCACTGGCATCTACTGTATATGTCATCCTATATATAATTTCCTGGTCTTAAGAGGTTGCACTTTTAAAATGCCATACATTTGCAATAAAACTAAAGGTCAGTGAAAGACAAAGCCTACATTTCCACAACCCTGTTAAACTGAATTGCTGCTAGTAAGTTAACTAAGAGTCTCATCTTGAAACCTTTTGTATCTATTCATAACTGTGTTGTTCCCAGATTCAATTTCTTAAAGCCTTTTTTAGTCTTGACTTTACCTCTGTGCTCATCAGAGCTGTCCGTGTCAATACAGTGACTAAATGAATAATAGATGCTTTTTTTTGTGGTATCCTTGTGCGAAGTTGTTTTCTTGGCTCACATGCTGGTGAAATCTGGAAAATATTCTTTTGGCATAATAGTTGACAGAAAAGTGGCCACCAGAGCTTTTGTTTGTTTGTTTGTTTGTTTTTATCATTAGCCTATTTCATCATCACTTAGAGGTCAAAATTCTCAAAACATGAAGGATCATTTGAACTTTTACATCTGTCAAAATTGATGCAGGGAGGCAAAGCTCGCTTGACACACTCCATGGTTTAACCTGGAAATAACTCGCACACATCCAGAGTTACGTCTATTCGCAAAGCAATGTGCAAAGTGTAGATTACCTAAGACTTATATCAGCATGCTTGACACTCACACATGAACCTTGCTTAGGCCGTAGGCAGGGGTCTCAAGCTTTGTTTGCTGCCTCAAGTGATGTTTGTACAGACACATTATTGCCAGTTGGCTGTCATAAAATAATCCCTTCTCTGCTACTTAGGAAATGGTGTAGCATTTTGTGGAGGGCCACTTTATTTTTTGTTGAGTTCTTCATGTTGACTTTTTTTTTTTTTTTTTTTTTTAATCTGAGTTGAAGTGAGAGCTGTTTGACTGCACGGCTTCAAAATCTTCTCTCCCCACTGATGTTTGAACTACAAAGGGACTAAAAATCTACAGTACTGAATCAAATATGTGATCTGAAATGAACTTTAAAATTACATCAGACGTATTTTTAGTTCAGACTATGATGGCGTAAGATGGCCCACAATAAAATTCATTACTATACGCTGTTCTGAACATGTCCAACATTGACCTGTGTACTCGCCTGTTGTGTGGTTTTCGGTCTACCTCCTTGCCATTATTGTAAAAGCACATGACTCACTTGTGTTAGACACTTTAGAGCAAGATGGTTCTGACTAATCGCTGCATTGGTGGAGTGGTGGAGTACCAATTTAGCGCACAGGGGATGGTCCCCTCTACCCAGAAAAGATAGCCCAATTAAACTGACCAATTGGAATTGAGTGAGCCTGGTTGTCTACCTGTTGTGGAGGTTAGAAAATGCCACTTCTACTCATTGCTCATTCTGGACGATACAAGACCCATTATTCTTGCAGTCATTACTAAGCAAAATGTCAATAGCTTATTAGAGAGAGAGACATGGTAAGAGAGATGGATGGTGAAGGGGTGGAAGAAGAGGGGACAAGAGGAAAAAAGGAAAGAGGGTGCCTTTAATAGAAGCCAGAATGTAGACTTTTTTCACTCAAATACAACAAAACAAACTTTCATGCAGGGTCAAGAGTTTCAGCATATGAGACAACAATGGATGATCAGCTCCATGTTGGTGCTGTCATTTGTTTTTAATGGCCTGGTAATGTGCCAACACCCACATCTTTCTGCTCTCTTTCTACCATCATATCTCTCTCTAACTAACTCAGGCATTCGACTGAAAAGCTGTCAAAGTCCCATGAAATATCTTCCCCAAGTCCAGTTGCATGAACATTAAGCAACATCACGTATGGCGGAGTGAAATGACTGAATCCGCTCCCTCTGCTGTCTCTTTCCTTTCTTTTTTTCCCCTTCTTTCTTTCTTTCTCGCACTTTTCTTCACTCCCGTGGTTTTGCTCCTCTGTCTGTTTTTCTCTCAGCATTGTACAAATGTTTTCTTGTCTAAGGAACCGTTCCATATGTTTGCAATCACTGGCTCCCTAGCCTGCACAGATCATTTAGCAGGCTCCCTCATACATTTCAATTAGGCCCACCTAGCGCAGCCACAGACATGGGAAAGCAATATTGATTTCTTGATATCCTGTGCGTGGGTCCGACCAAATTAACGCTTGTACTGGGGAATATGATAGATCCATAACAATTCACTTGTGTTTGCTACCATATGTGTGCTATGCTGGGCTTGTTAGTATAAAGAGAAATGCCAAGTATTCCACTAATTAAAACTCACATGTGTGGCAGCTGCCCGTATTGCACTCCAAGTATGACTGACATGACTTTGTAATAACATCATGTAAATGTAAAAGCGTCTCTCTCTGCCTTCCAAGGATTGTTTTACCAAAAATGAACTAAAATAAAAACCCTATTTTGCTGGAGTGACAAAAGGAAAGTGACAGATGCTTGGCAAGACGAAGTGGGGAGCCTTTATGTTTCAAATTGATATAGGCATTTACCAAACGTTGCCTGCATCCTAAAATGCACTTATTATATACATTAAAATGCTGCTTACATGTCAACTAATCTGTAATAATATTATAATAATATGATAATAAAGCAACACGCATATTGAGAACTCCTTTTTTACTTTTAATATTTTAGGTACAATAAACATAATTCCCACCATTTATAAAAAAAAAAAAAAATCCTATACATGGTTATTGGCTAACCTATATAAATGCTGCCAGGCCCTTACTATTACCAACATATATTCTAATTCATATAAATGCCTCTAATATCTAAAGACACCCAACCCAGACTACCCTCTAGGTCTCATCACATAAAAGCCTGGCTGGGCTCCATGTACTCACTTTGCATACAGATAATATCAAGTAAAAGATCAGTGACTGTATTATTGAACATAGGACTCAGTTACATTTTTCCCCCTACAGTATGTCACTATTTTATGGACACAGCAATCTACTCAATAAACACAGTTAATTCTTTTTATTCATTGTGTGATTTCCACCCTGTTACTTAGTAAGTGAAGTGATTGGTCCATAAAGATTCAATAGGGATGATTTAGAGTAACTCACAGGCATTTAATTCTGATATGGAGGTCGCCGCCGGCTAATGCTGACTAATTGTTCTTGTCAAGTAGTATCTATGGCTTTGCCCTCTTATAAAGATACATGTCCAACTTTGTGGTTCATTGCTGTTCAAGGGCGGGGTTTAGGGGAGGGTGGGGAGCATACGTAGAGTCTGACATTTCTTGTAATTATCTTTATGAAGATGGGAGGCCTCTCAATTACGGTGCCACTTGATTAAAACTAATGGTTCTCCTTCTTGGGCCGGTGAGCTAGCTGACAGGGACGGCATCAAGCTTCTCAATGTGGGGCCTTGGGGCACCTTAAAAAAGAAAAAAAAGTCTGGTTTTCTTTAAATCTGTGAAAATAGGATTGTTATATCCAGTTAATCAATTTGAAAAGAAGAAATTTGTAGATACACATCACTAGCATGTTTGGCACACTAAAAACCTTCAATCAAAACATAATTAGTTTGATGGCAGTGTCTTTTAGTATTAAGTTAAATGTGCGGACATTATTATCTTTACCAAAGCCATTATTCCAAGTTCATCTACAAACTTCTTCCTCTATTTTTCCATATACGCTCAAGACACACTCACTTAGAGGTTGTGTCGTGCCTCCCTATGTAATGACAGTCTTAATGGAAAACAAAACTGGCTCTCTGGGGAGTGTGATGGCCAGGCTGGCCATTACAGAGACACTCAATAGCAGCTGATTGACTCGCTCCCCTGCTCCGTTATAAGCCTGTTAAGCTGCTGCTCAGCGTCAGAGATGTGCTCTGGGTACTCTCAGTATCGCTGGTCCTTGCCTTTATAGGCCACTGGATAAAGTGCTTACCCTGATTTAGTAAAACTAAATAGTTGAAGACCTCATTTGTGATTGGTGGGGATATATATATTCAATCAGAGAGGAGCAAGCACATTTACCCCAAGCAGTGGCGAAAGATCTCAGGCAGGGTTCAGATAAGGAGTTTGTCTTCATTGTAAAAAATGAAGAGCAACAACATGGAGTTGATGCCAATTACTGACACTGGTATTGCAGAGTATTGCAATGGTGTAAAATGATGGACAGTGACTGCAACATGTCACAGAGTATCCAGTGTGTTATCTGTTTATCAAATGCAGCATGATTTAAGAATACATATCTCTTCCTAAGTTACTAACTACACTTACTCAAGTGCTTTTGATGGATTTTACATTTCCTAAGAATATACCACACCTTTTACTCCACTACATCTATTTCCTACTTTACAGACAAAGATTTTACACTCAAACACATAAAATAAGCTTGCACCATACAAAACACGAGGAAGAGATAAAATCAGTGCAGCCCAGCCTTTTCGCCTTGCAGCCCTTCTATAAAAGCAGCTTCTATTTGGGGCCGCGTCCCCTGTCATGTTTAAAAATGTCGAGTCGATTTGAGATCTTAGTGGTTTGGACACGTTTTCTCATCTAAATAACTCTTCAAATGATCCAGTATTTGAATCCAGAAATCAAAACAATTTTTTCTTTTTTCCTAACAAATGACCAAGATTTCTTTGGTGGGGCCCAACTACTACCTAACCGTGTCTATTCCACCTCCACCATTAACAGTAGTGAAATGCTATGCAGTCACAAGCAAAATTTCACTACAGGACACAACTTTTGTTTTACATACTTTGTTCATTTGTTGATAATACATCTGTACACCAGAATACTTCAATAAAACTAAGACAACAACTCATGTATCTAACCACTAGCAACTTTCAAAGTTTATTTATGATCCCATCTGACAAGTTGATGTAAAATTAACAATACCAATTACTCTTCTTCTACTAAATCAAACACTGCCATCACCTTAATTGGAAAAAATGTCCTTTTAGCAAGAAAAATTATGATATTCAAATGTGCATTTCAAATACTACATATTATTGCAATGTAGTGGCCCTTTTCATCAAATCATTATCAAATAATGAGGTGAAATGGCACAATATGAATATAAAGCTTAGAGCTTTTCCCATCAAACTTGTTTTGATGACTTGAAATAGCATAACACAACACAAGGACATCCTTTTGCCCCCATACCAACCTCAGGTCTTTATTAAACAAGCTGTTGGAAAGAGCATTGAGGATGATTTTATGGTGCTAATTGAAGCACCACAAACCACAAATCCCTATTAAGTAGAGGTTTGGGGACTATGGAAGCTTGCATTAGCTGAAATCATCGCCGTGTCCCTGGAAACATCTCGATGAGTACTAAAATGGTGCATTATTGTGCTGGAAGTGCAGTATGTGATCATGAAGGGACGCACTTTATCAGCAACAATGCCCATCTTCATGGTGGCTTTACAATGATCCTCAGTGTGTGGAAGGCCCGAATATATGCCATTGTATCAGCATGTACTTCCATTGACAAAATTCATGTTGAATCCGTTTTGCTGATCATGCATGCCAGTATTCTGCTTGTATTGCTCACCTGCAGTCGCCACAAACCTGAGTTTAAATACTCTAAAAAATGCTTTTGGTATATCACCATCCTGTGCAGCATAGTGTGTGAATAATCTAGCTCGTTCTGCTGTGACCATGTGAGGGCACCAACAAATCTATCAGAATAAAAGTTGGTTGCTTGTCTTGATCATGCCAGGGTTTGTCCCAAAAAAGACCGCCTTCTTTGTGTGATTTTTATATACACATAAGACTGGAGTGGCTGGAGGAGCTAGCTGCTTTGTTAACAAGCGTGTAGCACTGCATAAAATGTTACCCCATAGAAACACATACACTAATACAACAGCATTTTGAAATATAATTTAGTGACAAGTAATAGCCCTTTTGTGCACTCACTAAGACATAAACATGTTGGCACACACATCGAGAGACAAACCAACACACACATTCTATCATCCCTTTCTCCATTTCCCCTGTTCCTCCTACCTCAGGGAATCTGATCACCTCCTGATGTGAGGCTTAGAAACAGTAATGCAATAGACAGTCAACTTATATTTCCCCAGTGAGTCAGCCACAGCAAAAACTTCATATTCTTCAGCGACCACACAGCTGAGGGAGAAGATGGCTGCAGGACATCAAGGGGATGAGTCAAGGAGATGGATGGATGGATGGATGGATGGATGGATGGATGGATGGATGGATAGATAGATAAATGGATATATCCAGTATACGGAGACATGCTGAACTCATTGGCAGATACTGTAGTTGGATGGTTCTTGGAGTGAAACAAGGCCAAAGATTTGGGGTGAAGGCTCTAAAGCAGAAGCAATCAATACCATATAGCTCCCTCACTTGCTGACTGTCGGGCTAGCCCGTCGGGCTGAACCGGCTAATGGCACCTAATCATATCAGTGGGAGGAAACTCTAACCACCGAGCTTGCCCTAAAATGGTGCATCCCATCAATCTGGCAAGAAGAAAGTGAAAGAGGAAAAGAGCAAAAAGGAGAGCGATAAGGAAGGAAAGCGATGGAGAGACAAGAAACTCTATCTGAAGCATTTGTGAATAGATGAAATACGCAGACAAACATAGTAGTTGTGTTTACACACAGGCAGTAAAACAAACAAGGACACACAGAGTCACAGATGTGATGCGGCCTACGCAGTCCAGCAATATTACACAGATAATGTGAGCATGTGAGTGAATGATCAGAATTCAGTGTGGTGTCTGTAGACAATGCCTTGTAATGCCCAATTGGGGGCCATTACAACAACTGTGAGAGAGTGAGTTAATAACGACTGAGTATGTGTTTGAGTTTGCAAATTAGTGAGCTGTTTTGCATCATTTCACCACAACCACAAAAGAATCTTTTTCTGGGAGTGACTTGTTCGAGGCAGAGACCTTAAGGCAGCGAACACGAAAAATATTCAACAAAAGTAATTTAACCACAGAAACAACCCAACAGCTGTCTAAAACCATAAACAGAAAAAAGACAATGTAAAATAAAAATCACTGAGTCTGAGCCTAAAACACCCCAAAGCATCAGTAGCAGTTTCATAGGGAGCTATGCAGATAAAAGAATGTTTACTTAATGTTTTTGTTGAAGAAAATGATATGATTAATTGATTAGTCAATCAAAAGGAAATTAATCTGCAGCAGTTTTGATGACTGATAAAACCATTGAATAATTAAAACATTTTCTGGTCTCAGCTTTGTAAGGATTTACTGTCTTTTTCTTTTTCATTTTCATCACTGAGTGATGAAAAGTGAAAACTGAAGTTGAAGAAGAGAAAATTAAGATGTTAACTTTAATGAATGGATAATTTTTGCTATTTATGACATTTTACCATGGAAGCATTACAGGAAATAATAATTAAAGATCAGAAGCAAAGTTGTTATCAGCAGCAGTCATACTTTGGAAAACAAAGTGAGCATAGTAAGAGCTAACAGGTGGGAATGTGTTTGGAGTTGCGCTGCAAGTTTTCTGAGTGATTTCACTGGTTAAAGCATCTGTAGCTACACTTTGTGCTCATTACTCGATACCTTCATGCCAATTTGTCATTTCTGGACTAGCTCAAATTCCACAGATACACTGACACACAAAACAAGTACATGCACACACTTGGAAGATTTGTCCGTAGCCATGTACGCGTCGGACAAAAAAATGCTTCCCCTGCACAAACACAAATTGAAACAACATCTCGGTCTCTTTCCTGGACTGGTGGCCATGATGAGAAAATACAACTGATTCATAGTCAGGGGGGACAGAGAAACTTAATAAAAGAGCTCAGATTATCCAACAAGAAAACCCAGTGTGCGCACACACACCTGTGTGCACACATGAAAGTGTGTGTGTGTGTGTGTGCGTTTCAACAAAGCCTGGTAGTGAGAAGGAGCCGAGAGAAATGCCATCTGAGCCAGAAGCGTGGGAGGCAAGGTGTCACATAATACTTGAGGAAATGCATCGGCAACAAAGAAGAGCCAGGTGTAATACACTCATGAATAAATATGCTGAGGGCTGGAATTGATCATTAGTGCTGTCTGGGGGAGGTAAAAAAAAAAAACAAGGATGAATAGAAGCTTTGCAATTTGATGAGTGATATCGAAGCTTGGAAAGATCCTTGAGAGACACTTTCTATTGTCAGTGATGACGCTTTGCTACTTTTTGCCTGTCGTGTAATTACTGCTTTCCCTTGCTCTATTTTTGTCTATTTTTTCTGCAAAAATTGCTACATAACTGCCTTACTTTACAACAAGAATTGTCATTGTTTTTTTTGTGTATTGCTTTGTATAGCTCTTCCATCTATTTACATTTGTCAATTCAGAAATTCTGATGATGCAGTTGTGAAGTTCAAAACATGAACCTTTTCTGTAGAGTGCACCAAATGTACTTTGTTTCCTGCTGTACCAAAACTGAGCTGGACATAATGCTCCTGGGCCCTTGTCTCACAGAGTGTGATGTAAGGCCAGGGAACAAAAGGTTGTCTTCCCTGCCTCTGCTGAGGAGTGGAGCAGCACAGTTCTTAATTGGTGCTCTGATCAGAGAGGGATCTGGGCTGAGGGACCCGCAGCTCCCTGCAGCACTGTCATCCTGGGAACACTAGGGTGTTGCTCCTGTCTGTCTTGATTAATGACCTCTCCCTTTGACCCCTCCCATGAGCCCTGACAGGCACCTCGCTGGAGCAGGTGCAAGCACAAACACAAAGTGCATACGCTCACAAAAGCATGCAGACACACACCAACATGCATGCCTCTATGTCTATCAAGTACACATATGTACATACAGTTGGATTTAATGAGTAGCTTTCTGAAGAAGAAGCAGGGCAACAGCTGTAATTGAATCAAAAGAGAAGCAGCCTCACTGGCCCTTACTGACAGGCCACACACAAACGCATGCACACTCTAGTTTACATTCATCATCCTGTTATGGCCGCTCAAATGAAATATAGATGACCCGAAGTGCACCTGTTGTTAGGCATTTGTGGGAAAGTGAAACAAGCACTGCACTGCATATTCCCCGTGCAGCCTTATTTTGTTGTTGGTCAGCACCATTTCTTGGTGCTGTTATTTAATCTCAGGCTCCAGTAATAAATCTGATTCCTTCACGCTCATGCTCTCTACTTGCAGTTTGGGCGCCAGTGAGCATCAAGAAATATGTGAATCAGAAAGTCGGGGAGCTTTCTCTCTCTCTCTCTCTCTCTCTCTCTCTCTCTCTCTCTCTCTCTCTCTCTCTCTTTCTCTCTCTCTCTCTCTCTCTCTCTGGCGCAATCTAGGGACCCACGACATACCGTCGAAGCGGTAATTGCGCTGCAGATGTTGCATTGACATTCAATCCACTTGTCGTCTTCGTGGTGTCCATAAACACGACAGGGATTCTTAAAGTTTACCTTTATCTCCTCCTTACCTTAAATTAAATTACACTAAGTATGTACTAATACATGCCATTAGTCTACCATGTCTTTAATCCAGTGTGTGCAAATGCACGCTATGTGTACAGCTATCCCTGTAGCTATGTGTGTTTCCATGATGCCACGACCTGAATCTACCCAAACGTACGCCAGAATCTGTTGTGATACAAGCTGCCTCACTCTTATAAGCCAGCATGTCCTCTATTATTTAAATATGAGAGAGGATTTAATGTTAGGAGAGACGGTGCTTCAGAATTGCATTTATTTTTAACATAAAATATAAAAACCATGGCCCAACTGACCAAGGACACAACTGTTCGGACAGAAAAACTGACTACTCGGATAATGGAGAATGTTGTTTGTCTTGAGAGATGCCACACACCTATTGAACACACCCTCCATCGGGGTAACGGCAAATAGCCCTCATCTATAATGTTGAATGCCAGCTCCCCCACCTCCTCCCTTCTATCCCCTCATTGCTAATTATCCGGAAGATGGATTACATCATGGGATCTAATAGAGAGAAGCGCCATTACATGAAACCACCCCCACCCCACCAAACACACACACTCAATACTTTCTAGTCTGACAAGATCACTCAGTTTCACTCTTATTAATGAAATAGGGAGGAGTCACTCATTATCATTACTCAAAAATACGAACAATATTATCCAGGCCTTCAAATTGTCAGGAGAGATAGCATGTGATGAATAATAATAATAATAATAATTTTAATACTACAAATAACTGCATAACTTTTCATTGACAGACTCAATATATATATAGAGCGATTTATACAAAGAGACTTCATTATGATTTCACACTTTGTAGGATGTAACCTTTAAGAAACTTCTGAGTTCAGAGTTTTTGGACAGCACTGCAGGATATCTGCATTGACCGAACATACTGCATTCGATTCAGTGCAGAAATACATTCAGGGGTATAACTCGCAGGTCTCTTTGCAGGGTGCGAGTTAAATCAAACAAGTGGATTAAAATGTACCCATCTTGTCGCTTCAGAGAAGTGAAATTGCCAGGTGCTGTTGTTGGCACGGCCGCTGCCATCGCCACTTCAGTGCTGCTCTTCACACTAATCTGGTTATTTCAAAATCACCAGGAAACTGCTGGAAAAATGGAAGATGGTTGAAAGGGAGATGCAATTACTTCAAAAACTAAGGTGTAAAGGGATCCAAGAACTTGTCTGTGAATGTTGACAAGTCTTTTTTTTTTTTAACCAAATTCTTAACTCCTGTAGCCATGACAACCGAGAGAGATGGGGGGGCACATACAAAGACCACATTTGAAACTGTAATGTTGGAAAAGTCACTTCTGTTAGACACAAGACAGAGGTTTTCTCTCTTTTTTGATGCCCCAAGGCCAAAATGGCATGCATGACAAGTTGGTATACACACTTGCTTATCATGTCCGAGGCACGGCAGAATGTATAATGTATCGTGTTTGCTCTGTGCACTTGTTAATTCAAGCTGTAACTTGCTCTCTAAAAAATCCTCTCAGAGGAAGGCAGTCAAAGCTAAGCTGTTTGCTAGGAGTCTGCTCCATTGAAGATACAGCCTGTATGAGGGAAGTACTTGCTGAGATCAACTCACCGTCTCTTTGCACTTCACCCAATCTAGCATCCTTTCACTCATCTATTATCTCTGAGTTTCTCTCTGTCTTTGTGTCCCTACTTTTATTACTCTCTCCTCTTTGCTCCCCTTCACTGCCTCTCCGTCCTTTCTATCCCTCTAATCCCCTCATCCCTCCCTCTCCTCCCAGATGAGGTGGTCTGGCCCTGGCCTGGCTATTCCATTCCCTTATAATCTCTGTCCCTCCCCCTCCCCTGTCGCCTGATTTGCACACTTCATGAACTGGAACGTCTCTATGGCTGGTATTCCCCTTAGCATTTGCCCAGCGTGCTGTCCCCGAGCTGTCAAGCCACCTTGAACACATCATCGGCCCCGATGACCGTGAAGACAGGAGGCATATGCATGTGAGCGCACACCAGCAACGTTCGAAATAATAATCGCGTGCTTGCCTCGGTTGGTCACACACATTCTCTCCCACTTTCTGCCTCACAAAAAGAGCGATCACAGCCCTGCTGTCTAAGATGCTACATGCTCTTTCACACTCACACATGCGTGTACATCCTGTCAAGGGAGCAAACGTAAGTTTGAAGCTTGATGATGATCAGAACAGTCAGTGATGTCTACCTGCATGTTGGGGAAAGTAAGCTGCCACTGCTTGTGTAGAAAGCATCCTTGGATGAAGATAGACATTTATTCCCACACCTAAGAGTGCTGAGAGGAGTACCACAGCTAATCATACACGTCACAGCTTCTCATTGACTTCTCCTCTTTCTTAAGGATATAATTGACTTAATACTTTTTTTTTTTTATATTTCATCACATACCATAGTCCTTTGAATATATACCTCCCCACAATTGTCCTCAGTAATGCAACTCAACCAGTGACCTCTGGTGCTAATTCACCGGTACGCCATTCACCAAGGACAACAATCCCTGGCGAACCTGGTGCAGGACGCCTGCTTGCGTTTTTGTCACAGCGGGGAGGTCTGAGTCATTGTTCACTTGGCCTAAGCCTGTTTTGGCCGGGGAGCGTCGGGGTGAAAGAATCCCGCCTGCCTCATGATCCAAAGGTTGGCCTAATTTGTAATTACCTTCTGCAGTGTTCTGGAAGACTGCAGTTTGCGCTTGTCCAGGATGCGGATTACCTAGTGTACTGAGATGGCAAAGTCGTGTAGATGCGCGCACGAGCACATCCACCCACACACACACACACACACATGCACACTCCCTTAGTGAGACACTGATGAGTTTCCACAGCCTAGCACTTGATTGACTGAGGCAGCCGTGTTCTTAATTCGATTTTCCTGTCATGGTATTGTTAAAATTTTAATCAAACCTCTGTGAGCTACCTGCATTCCCTACACTGGATTACTTTAATTGTATAAATTGAATTTGGAGCCAAGAAGGAGTGACGAGTAAACTTGAATCTAGGCAAGGTTACCAACTCGGCTGTTCTGCTGAAGCCTTTGATGTAGACAATCCAGTCTGTAATCCACTGGATGCTGCTGTTTCTTTTTTTCCTTTTTTTTTTTTTTTTTCATTAAAATATGAATAAAGTTGTATAGAACAGAATGAATTGAATAAAAATGCTCTGCAGAGTGCCGATTCAGTCCATGTGGCTATTAAACTGAATAGCTCTGCTAAACCAATTTTTGAGTCATAAGACACTCTCCCCTATTGTGTGTGTGCACATAGGGGAACTGTTATGGAGGAATGAGGCTAGGGATTAAATATGTATAAAGTAGTAGCACTGTTGAGTTGAATGTGAGAGGGGGAAAGGAGCAGCTTTTGATTGATCTTATCTTGCAAATGTTTACCTTTTGATTTTCTTTGGCATCTGACAAAATAAATGACTGAACTGTCTGGATTTTAAATGTATGAGACCGTATTTGTTTATAATCAAAGAATATAAAGTGACAGTGAGTTGTGTCCCTTTTATACTGATGTGCTGTACATCAAAGAATGAGGGAAAAACAACCATTCTCAGGGAGTTAGTGTGGAGATTTTGCTGGCATTTGAGAAAAAAAAATTGAAGTAAGGTCAGAAGTTTATATCAGTGTAGTGTAGTAATGACTAAGTGTTCTGCAGTCATCCTGAGTGAGAATAGAGACTCTTTCCATCTAAATGTGAGCAATTTTAGACGACGAAATGCCTTTCAGATGGATAGAAACAAGAATGCACTGACTCTGCAGCCTCTGGTGGCCTTACAGTGAGCGCAAATATTACCAGAGAGAACAAAATAATGGAGGAGGAAAAGAGCAATACTTCCTGGCAGGAGTTGACTTCACACATAAGAAGGTTCATGCTGCTTTTCTGGCCCTGACCCACATAGTGGCATTGCCAGGTCTGACCCAACAATAGATGTGTACACTGGATGTGACTGTGTCAGGGAGGGAGTGGGATGAAAGGAGCAAACTACCAGAGCATGCAGAAACCCAGGGCGTTTCACTGAAGGGAAAGGACTCTGCCAACTGGCTGCTCGCTCTCACTGAGAGGACTTTGTGACACAAACTAGTAGCCCAATCAGCTGTGCCACAGTGGGAGACCTCGAGAAAGAAAGGAAGGCCTGGAGAGAGGAAGGGCATGATTAAGCGAGAGGAAAAGAAAGGAGTGTCAAAGGCATTGTAAGATGTTGAAGTACTGCTTTCAGGAGCGACTGACTTCAGTTTATGAATTTGGACTTGTTTTCGAGTATCAGTTAACAGGAACAACATTTGAAGCACTGAAGTAATTCTGTTTCCCATCTGGTGTCAAGGTTTTTTCACAAACAAACCTGACTGAGCATGGTGTTGAAAGCTTCAGAAAGGGTGCTTCATGAATGCAATCTGTTGCCACTGATATTCACAATGAGATTACACCGCAGCAAGTGTGACGCAAACTTGAATCCACTTCAGGTCACTGGCACGTGGAATTGGGAGTACTGGGGAATACATTAACGGCGGCACCAGTTAGCCGGGATGAGCTGGTGGCTCTTTGATTCACAGCTTCATTAAACTCAATTCTCTTCTGTGAGGAACAACTTCAAACTGAGCCCTGGCTACCACTTGAGACGTGTTGTGGGACTGATATTCAAAGTGCAAGATGTGCAGAGTGGCGCTCTCATGTTGTACTCAGTGGCACTGAGGCCAAGATTGCTTTGCTTTTATAGAAAGGGGTGAAAAAAATTGGCATGTTTATACGATGCATGCGGCTAATAAACATTTAAATTCACCACACATTGTCTTTATTCACATGTTAATTAGACTGGGCTGGTCATTCAATCATTCTGGTGAACAAGCCTTAATGAATACAAATGTTTGGATCCCTCAACAACTGCTAATAATACCACTCAAGGGCATAATTCAATTGGATGGCATAATTGGCACTCAGAGAACAGAGGCACAGGGGAGCAGACTCCCTACAGTCCATACTGAAATGATAGTGTGACAGAGCTGGCAGCATGTTGGCCTTTAGCTGAAGCCTTCAGCCAAGATCCTGTCTTAGCCATGTAGACCTTGATAGCACTTCTGTCACTGTGCATTATATTTTTAAGGCATGCAAAGTAATAATAATTTAAAAAAAAAAAAAAAAATCAGGCGGTAACTTGTGTGAGTAAAAAAGAAAACAGAATTCCCCACCCCACACTGTCTGCTTGGCATTCACAATGGCTCATTTTACCGGAGCTAGACATGCAATTATACAATGTAATCTTTTTCAGACTGCACAGCCATGGCATTAGGATTAATTTGCAGTAGACAATGCAGGGGTGTGCTCCATTCAACAACAGTGAAATGATGTCAGCTTCAGCAGTATCCAATCTGTTGGCATCCTCTTCTAACCCCACAATTATGTTAAGGTTGCTTGTGCCTCTCAAGAGCACAGGGGTGACTTTGGACATGGGGAGGTTACAATGAGAGGTAATTGCCAAAATCCACGGCGGAATAGCATGATCTCTCTCTGACACTGATGGGAAGGAAAAGACAAAGAGCCTTATGAATATTTAAATTGCAATTTTCTTCATTTTCTACAATTGACCCTCTTTTTTTTTTCCTCATTTCTTTATTTCTCGAAAGGGAAACGGTGGGTGGACGAGGATGTCAAAATGAGAGCATGTGGCTTCAGGCAGGAATCAGATCAAACAGCAAAAGAAGCAAGGATTTTCAGTGTGTAAACAAGATTAGGCCTTGATGCACCAGGTGAACTCTGACAAACAAAATACAAAAGGCTTCTTTTCGTTTTAGCTCATTGAGTCAGCATTCAGTCAAACCAACATTGTTCCAATTATTGGTTTTAAATGCTATATACACGTTGATTAACAACAGAAAATAACATGTTTTGAGGGATGAAATGAAGCGCTGTGATGGCTAATTAAATTGTAGCCCATAAACAAGAGTCTCGGTAATATATTTGGTCCAAAGACTGCATTGCCTTTGGCCACAGGAATAACATGACTGAAAAACAAGTGTTACTCACATTTAAAAACACAGTGAAGGTTGGTTAAGTTAGTCTGCACAATTCCAAAAAACATGAGCAGCTCTTAAAAGTAACTTCAAAAAGCATTATGGTGATTTTGCCTAGAGTCCGGGTATTGGGTAAAGTAGAGGCCAAGTTAATACTAGACTGCAGATGACTCATGAATGAACTATCGATTCCGTCTATGCTAAGCCCGTGTTCACAGCAGTGTGATTTAAACTATAAGTGTATGTGAAACTTCCTGATTAACAAAATCACGTTTTAAGTCTTTGGAAAAAAGAGGTAATCCAAGATTCAGGGCACTGCTAATTTGTGCAATTATTCATCATATCGTCTCCATTATGTGCTAATTATAGCACATGCACAAGAGTGTAAGGGCTGATAAGAATAAGATTAACTCAAACATACTGAAGGTTGTGAACATAGACAAGTCCCAATGGAGCCCAATAGAAAATAAGCGCATACAAACACGGTTTTCTGTATCACCACAGAAAGGTCTAAGACTCCTGTAAAACCTTAAAACCTGGAGCATTTTCTGGTCTTAATTTCTCAATACAGATACACAAAAAGTCTTTTCACCAATTTGAATTTTTGAGCACTGAAAAAAGAAACTAATCAAGCAGAGCAATTTTGACACTGACAGTCCTTTATCAGAGTACTAACAGTGGTAGTTGTTTTGCCAAAGAAATCAAATGTACTGTGACTAATAACTGATGAAACACATGTCTGCAGTCTCAGCTCAAAGAGATTTAGTAAGTCCCCTGCTGATTCTGACAGTCAACGTGCCAGTCAGTCCCTTCACCTTGGTACATGGCATCTGTTTGACCTAACATGAGTCACAAACAGGCCCAGCATGGCCTAGTGTGGCGAGAAACACATCCTCTTTGTCTCAATGTCACAGCTGCCATGCTTAGTGACTAACCCGGGGCAATACTGCACGCTACCACCAAGTAATGACCAAGTCAAGGCATTCTAATATGCTTTACCTCTGGCCTCACACATCCAGGCTTATTTAGACTGGAGAAACAGGCTCATTTGCAAACGTGTTTGAATCTTTGCATACTGCAGAGAGGGCTTCGCCCGGGGCTGCATTTACTGATCGGCAGCCCAAGCAGAATAGATAAGGAGGGGTCTCATTCACAAAATCCAAACTCACTCTAGGGAGAGTTCTTGTACCGCTGTGTTCGAAGCATATTGGCATGGCCCTGCAACCCCTTGTTCATTTCCTTGTGCATTCTGTTAAACCCCCCCACCCCCCTCATATTTTTGTGCGTAAGCCATGAATATAAACCAAAAGTAACAGACTTCCTATGAGCATCTCATAAATGAAACATAGGTTGGAGAAATAAACTCTATTTGGTTTGTATCACCCACCCCCCCACACTCCCCCTTTGCCAGGATAGCATGGTATTGTTATTCACCATAAGACAATTATTTGCCTTCCACAGCTGTTTTGTGGGAGCGTATTGGCAATAATCCTCAGAGACGCAGAGGCCTCCCTATGCCGTTAACCCCGTGCAGCGTCACATAACAAAGGCCTGGAAACGCTAGAGGGAAAACTGAGAATGTGTTCTCCTCTCCACCACCCCCACCACATTACGCAGTGAGATCTGACACCAAAACACCTTACCCAAGTATCTGATGCCAGTGTCAACGAGCAGTATAAATAATTGCTTCCTTTTTTCATCTTACAGTTATGATATCTGATCATCCTGGATATGGGTTGTCTCTTTCTTCACAGTAAGTAGATGGATGAAGGTTGAAACCAAGCGAAAGGGTCATTATCGCGATGACACTCAGGCATATTCATATTTCCTTTGAAGGTGCTCCACTCCAGCACATTTAGTTTCCTCCTTTGTTTTTTTTGCCCAAGATTGTTGTTTGTATTAGTGCTCCTTTTCCATCCCAGCCATCGCGGAGTGAGATTTTGCATTTTAAGCGCGCTGTTTTGATCATGCGACTGAGCGCATCATTGAGGCATCTCAGCATCTTTGATGTATCGCATACTGATGGAGCACGTGCAATTTTTTTTTCTCCCCGCAGGTTTTAACAATCTCGCAGACTTCCAACTGCTTTTTCAACATGTCAATGAATCATCTGCCAGAATGTGCACCCAGGGAATAGATCTGGGCGTTGATGACGACAACTTGCAAGAGCAATTATCATTAAAAGTGCTGCAGCCAAGGCTAAAGATGGACATAATAAGGCTTTTACAATAACTCCACCTTTAATTAGAAGGGGATTGGAAGGAATAAGATCTGAGGTGTGGCATTGCTTAAAATACACCTCTGCACTCAGCTGTTTTCCATGCACACCGGGCCATTAGGGAGGCAAATCAGTTGCATCAACATTATTCATTATGCAATTTCAAATGACAAGTGTGAGATCATGATGCTGGGCAGCAGCACTGTAAATGGGGCTGGTGGTTTATAATGCTGGAATCCTTATTGATCTGGATCGGTGTAGAGGAAAGGAATCGATACAGCTGATCCCTCTCAGTTGATCTTAAGAGAGCTGAGGTGCCAGGTGAAAAATGATCCATTAGAGGGATGAGAAGCAGCCTCAGTGGAGTGCATTAAGTCATTGTTCAAGGCTTTTCTACCGTCCAGTACAGCTGTATGTGTAACCCTTTCATTTCTGCATCGGAGAACACACTCTAGCAGCTCCAAAACAGCTAATCCTGAATATTTGTTTCTACTGATAATTGGCGATAAATGGTTCAATTTATAATCATTTATTGTTATGTATTAGTGTGGAGAACACTAGTTGGAAGTATTTTTAATAATTTCAGTGGTGGAAGTTTTCTGAGCTCTAAACTGATCAATTTATGAATTTATATGCATGTGAAAAATGTAGGTCATTTTGACAAAAGTGTCCCTCAAATTGATATGATGTATGACAATAAATCAAAAGCTTTAGAATGGGTAATAAAAGCAATGCAACCTAAAACCATAAGAGCAAAAGAGTTCACAATATGAAATAAATGAAAGAAAAACCAATAGCAAAGCTGAAATGTGTAGCAGTGCAAGAATGTGCTGACTGTATATTTAGGGAAATAGTGTCGTTTGTATGTGATCATTGTTGCTTTTTTTTTTTTTGTGTGTGTGTGTGTGGGCTTCAGACCGATGCAGTAATAGTGAACAGGCTGTGCACATACAGTGGAGTTAGGGACTAAAAATGGTTCTTGACTGCTCAAAATGTTCCTGACTAATCAATACACAGTAATGTTACTTGTACTATTGTCTGGTTTATTTTTCATCATTCAATCATTCCCTTACTTAATTTCCCCATTTTGCAATAGAGTACCTTTAACCTGCTCACCCTTTTGTATCCAAAAAACAATACAGTCTTAATCCACACAAAGTATAACTGAAAAAAAAGATGTCTCTGAAAAGAATGTCTTATGAAAAGAAAATGGAAAATGGAAAAATATTCTATATTTTCTTTAAGATCATGAACAGATTATAGCAAAACTACAAAGCCGTAAATCCACATGGACCCCATTGGTGAAGAAAAATCTTACTTCCTACAACTGGAAGCAATCTTACAAGGAAATATATATATATGTGTGTGTGTGTGTGTGTGTGTGTGTATATATATATATATATATATATAATCTCAAAGCCTCCTATTTTTGACAAGACAGCTCCCTGACATTGTTCTCTCAGGTGACCAGATCTGGAGACACCAGAGAACGTGAGCACTCATTCATCTGTCTACTCGTTCCAGTGCGACACATGACTTAACACGCTGCAACATCTGCCCTGGTGTGCAATCACCTCGTAAGGACGTTTCCTGGACATTAATCTGAGATTACAGTCAAAAACTGTAGCAGGACGAGCAGGGATTACTGTCTCCTCCTGTCACTTTTATTTGGCAGGAACATGGTATGATCACACCTTGGGTATTATCATCATTCTCGCCCACTCTGCTGCGTCTCTCCATGTGGCGCTGATAAAGTGTAGGTGGTTTTAAAAAAGGTGACTGCTATCATGACGACCGCAGATGGTACATTACATGTAATTAGGTCAAAAGCGGGAACATAATTCTTTGGATGTCTTTAGATTTGCAGCCTGTCATTAAGCAGTCATTATCACATTTATTCTCTAATTATCTATTGTTTGATGTGGTGTAAAATACCTGCAATTAGCCTATTGAAAGTGTATTATTGTTGCAGTCGTATGTTTTTCTTAGATTTTTCTTGCACCTCATTTTCAGGCAACATGCAATGTTATATAGACCGAATTCTCAAGGGAAACGAAGTAACTAATGATGCCTCATTATGTTGCTGATTTTCTACATACGAGCAGATTGTTTCATATAACCACATAAAATCTGAAAGACAAAACAAAAGATGAATGAAAACAACCGTGCAGATCCCTAAAAGCACACTTAAGAGCCAGTTTCTGGCTCTCTGTACTCTGCAGACTGGCGGCTTAGAGAGAAGAATAGACAGGAAAAAAAAAAAAAAACACGTGGAAGTATGAAAATTCTTTCAAGAACGACGCAGCCAAGACTGCAGGATTAACAAAGACACAAACCAAGCCAACATAAACATCACAGCATTTGTTCCAACCAATTGGATCCATTGTATCTCACAACATTGTTACCCCATCAAATCTTACAGAACGCTAAATCTTGGGTTGAACAAAAATGTAATCTCTTTTAATGAAGTGTGTTTGTCGATTCACCTTTGTGTTATGCATGCTGTCCAGACTATGTGAGACAATGCACCACAAAATGACATAATTTGGCAGTGAGTCACATAAGCACACTGGCCTTGGCCAGACGGTACGGTTTGACTCATCACTTTAGATCAGGCTTCACCCTGCCTTGACCTGTGAAGATGAAGGTACAGTAGTAAGACACACCATCTGATGAACTGTGAAATGCTCCATTTCGAAAATGAAATGCTCCTGCGTGCTACTTTACTAAAAGATCCCCCATCTTTTATCACCCACCTCCCCAAACTGGATACCGGGTGTTGTTGGACGTGGTTAATTGTTGCACATCATCTGTAGATCAAACAATGCTTGTGCAAGGCAGTGTTTTACAAAGGAAAGGTGAGAGAGTATTGATTAAACCTATTATTGAACATGTGCAGGGTGGGAAAGCAGCAACATCAGAGTCCAAGTGCAGTGCAGCACTTTCCAGCAAATGCTTTTTAAGAACAGGAAATGGCTTGAAAGACAAGTGATGTGTGCTCCTACCCCTGTAATCTTCACACAAAGTAAGGGCAGTAGTTACTTAATGAACAAGTGATTGCGGGTAATAGCAAGTCTTTAGTCACAGAGTACCGTAAAAGTCAATGCAATTCCTTACATACGAGAAGCATTGAGAGGTGTTTATCAGTGTTACACTGCCAAATGGCTTGGCTTTTGGTTGTTAAATCATTTAGGTGCTTGTTCTGTGAATGCACAATGGTGCTGTGTACTGTATGGCACTTGAAAAGCCAAATTATTTCAGTGAGTCATTTAATCTAGGATGCGACAAAAACACATTTGTATTGAGGTATAATTCCAAGTTTTAGAGCCATTTGGTAATTTTAAACTTCCTGTGAAGTGCAGTGAAATAATAGCTGGCATTTGAGAGGCTTTTCATAACATGAAGCATTTAGGAACTGTGCGTTCCTCCCCTTCGCTGCAACTTCATCATCAGCTTTATTTATGCTTCGTCCGAGCATCTTAAGTATCAGAAATAAATGTTTATACTATCTGTAGACAAGGTTGCAGCTATTACCTCCCCATGCCTTTCTGTGTATTTCCCTCTTTACTCCATGTCAGGTCAGTCCCAAACATTTTGCAAAGAAGTTGCACAAAAAAAAATATTTGGAAAGGTGAACATGGCACAGTGGATGTTAAATGTATTTTCATTTACGTAATTGATCAGCAGCCACATTTTTCTGTTATCAAACCAAAGGTAATCTCTAGGGAAATTCCACCACAGTACCTAGTACAGTACAGTACCCTTGACATTAAGCCTCTAAGTTGGCAGAAAGGAACCCTCTCCTGAGATGTATGCTCCATGCTTAGGAGCTGCCTGGCTGTCAGGGAGAAGGGCACTCACTGTATAACTGCATATAAACATAACACAAACTGCCAAGTGTGATAAGAACTGGATGGAGGCTTCAACACCATTTTCGACAGAAGACAAATGACTGCTGGTGGACTTATCATTGTCAATTTGTGTAGCTAGAGGAAGCTTTGCTTTTGTTTTTTACTCCTTCTGTGAGGCTGTTATTTATAGTCCGGGCACTCGCAGTTCAGTTTTTTTTTTTTTTTTTTTTTTCCAAAAAGCTGAGTGAGGGACTGAATGTGTAGTATTTTAATGTGGACGTCATTAAATGTTAATGAGCAAAGTAGCAGCGCAAAGAACAGCGTCACGGGTTCCATCTTCTCTGTTGTCCCCGATACAATATTTACTAGAGGTGAAAGTCATATTTTTATATTCTGAAGTCAGAAACTTAAGAAGCTGATACAGGAAGGGAAGTCATCATTTTAGCTTGACAACTTCAGCTCTCAAGCCTTTGTCCTCATCTAATGTTATAATCTGAGTGAATGTGCCAAATAAAGGACAGTCACACAAACAGAACACGCTTACTCCTTGGTTTCCTGCGTGTCCTGTCAGTTTATACTCAGGAGCTCCAGCTTATGAGTTTACATGAGGTTTTTATACCAGTCCCTGTGTTTTATCTGCTTGGCCTGTCAACACCGTGCGGTTTATGCAGTGACGTAGGGACATTGCGAACTCCCCCCGAGGCGACCATCCCCTCTGCCACTTGAGCTTCCCTTGTTGTCGACTCAGCATGTCCGACAAGCTCCCTGGGTTGCTACACTGCCACGGCTGACACATTAGGTGGTTAGTATGTATGAGTGTGTGTGTGTGCACGCTACGAGGTCAGCAGTTGCCGGAGGCCGGTTGCTTGAGAGACAGCAAGGTTCCCAGCAGCCACCTGCTGTGTGGCCCCCCTGCACTGTGTATTGTCACACGTTATCATCGCTAAGAGAGGGTGAGGGAAACTAAAACGGGGAAACAAATCAGCAACAAAGAGGCAGTGCTCACTGGTATGTGCAGAGGGTAATGTTTTGCATAAATTATATAATAGTTTTAATTGATGTTTACAGGGTTATGTTAGGGATAACATCAACATATGGCAATGGGGTGCCCTTCATAAGCATAGAGACGCAAGAAATAACTGGTCATTTGTTATTACAGCAATACACTGTGATTACAGCAGCTGAATGTGTAATTTACATTGTTTTAACATTTGGAACTGGCAAAACGCTGTGAATATTCGACGCTATATACACAATATATTTATATACATATATATATATATATATGTATATATATATAACAGCCTTCATTCTGAAATGCACCTCTCGTATCTTAATGAACTACAGTAATGAACTGTGTAAAATTATGCATGCGATTAGAGTTTTGTTGAACAAGCCATTTGAGTATGAGACATAATAGCCCGCAATTTTATGGCTAGATTTACAGGCAGTAATCATCTCAGAGTCCCCTCGCCAAATCTCATTCTGTGTGACTGGTGTTCAAGAGCGATTATTTTTTGTTAATACTCCTGTAATTAAATGCATGCTTAGACTGTGAGTGATTACAGTTCCTGACGAGTAATTGCTCTGTGGCTCAGATCACTGCGAGAATGATAATCAAATCTGCAGAGTTTTGTCCACGTGTCCTGAGAGCAACTGACTGGCAGTGAGTCACCGCACCGGCGAAGAGAGGAACAGTCAGACGATTGTCCTTTTTAATACCGACTGTACTGACTATGACATGACATGACTGTTAGTATATTACCATACATTATCAGTTCAAATATCCCTTTGTAATATCAATCTTGAACCAATTTGCAAGAGTGAAACTGAATGTTAAGCTCATACTCCCGCTGCAGACATGAGGAACAGCTTGGCAGCTTCGTAGTGGCACACAACACGTACACACCCACATATCTGGATGCACGTGCTTATACGTACTGATTAACCTTCACGTGCATGTTGTTTCTCCACTTTGCACGTGCGATAGCATTCACTAAAGCAGTTATTTATTCAACTTGTCACTTGAGAAACAATGCACAAGTAAGCACATCAATAGCTCTTTAGGAAATTTTGGATGCCAAACATCTTGAATTGCTGCCACGAAAACAGCAACAAAATCCCCAAGAGAATATCCAAATATGAGCACAAAGTGAATGTGGCTGATTAAGCAGTGGCCCCTTTTGTGAATCCCTACTGTGTTTTGGCTGTGACATTTTTCAGTAACCTGGAAATAATTGCAACTCTCTGCTGTCAGTTCAGCTCTGTCACTGCACTTTTATAAGCAATGGTTTGTTTGAGCACTGTGGAAAACACCAGGGCCTAGTAACTAGATATCACCTTGATGGTCCTTGATGCCCCACAGCTTTATCAGCGCCGCAAGGACTTAGCTGAACATCATTTAAAGACAGTAAAAGGGGAAGTGTGTGTGTGGGGGGGTGCTTTAAAAGAACAAAAATTATGAAAACCGATCCATTAATCTTGACAGTGTCAGTTGCAGAACTCAAATTGAAGAGTGTGATCAGATTGTAGATGGAATAACATAATAATGATGTGCTTGTTAGAGGAGCAAACACAAAGACATTGTGTTTCCACAGCAAATTGCTCAGTTCATTTGCAAGAGCATAAAGCAGCAATTAGCATGTGAGAAATTTCTGAAATCATCCTCTCACACAAGCACATCCTTCACTAATTCCTACGAGAGGAAAATGGGGACAAGTCTGCAGCAGAATCGTGAGATCATTTTTTTTTTTCATTTATTTATTGCGACAGGATTTTTGGTACAAAATAAAGGGAAGGAGATGCTTGAAGTGGGAGTTTGTGATTAAGGGAACAAAGATAGGACACATGAAGTT
This sequence comes from Rachycentron canadum, assembly GCA_038496675.1. Lineage (NCBI taxonomy): Eukaryota > Metazoa > Chordata > Actinopteri > Carangiformes > Rachycentridae > Rachycentron > Rachycentron canadum. Next base: position 8,893,828 of record CM076670.1, on the reverse strand, counting down.
TTTCTTTTTTTTTTTTTCTTTTTAACTGGGTTTGGATCTTCTGTTGAAAGACAACACACAGTCTCTCACGTCTTCCAAAAATGAAGGCGGCTGTTAGCTTAGCTACAGCTAATCGTAATCGAAAACCGTGTCAGAACTAAAAGTTGTATGTTCTGAACTTTTCATGCCTGTGTCTTAATGTCGTGGCTGATTGGTGAACAGTAGTAGAAGCTTAGTGTAACTCATATTTGTATTTTGACTTTCAGTTGCTTAAAAAGTCTCTCCTCATAGTGTCACTCGGTAACTGTTCTTTGTTTGAAGTCCTGGCTTTGGAGAATAAGGGCCTTATGTTCTCTCCCATCTTCAGGCATCCCCAGAGTCCAAGCCCCATCCCTTTGACCTGTTTCTCTCTCTATATATTTTTTTTTCCATCAAGGCTCACTCAGCTGTATCTGTCTTATTTCAGCTTGCAGACCCTCTGGGATCCTCTCATTCCCATCACTCAAGCTACCTTTGATATTGTTGATACCTTTCCTGCACACGGGTTCAGAGATAAATTTCTGCTACAGGCGTATAGTACAGAATTTCATAACTATATCTACACATGCAGTATGAAAGGAGGAGTCTGTTATTAAACACTACACATTTGCTCAGCAGCATGTAATGAAGCAGAATAAAAAACACATCTCCCACACAATAAATAAATGTGATTTCATGTTAAGATAAATTGTCCAGCTCCAATTTTATGCATAAACACTCCACACTGTAAAAAAAATTGCACTCTGAACATCTAAACAGTCCATTTATTTTGAGAAAGTCAGATGGAAATTGTCAGCTAAAGGGCTGCATATACAATCTAGAATTATTCATATATTAACCAGGGCTTTCCATGTGTATTACTTATGTGCTTGGCAGAGGACATGTGTTCAGGCTCAAAAACGTGCAGTGAATTCTAAATATGTTCAAAAAGTTGTCTTTCACTTGTACGTAAGTCGACATAAACCTTATTTTTGGGCATGGTGGTTGCTAGGTAGAACTCCACACCATGAGGCCATAACTGAGACCTTTTTGGGTCTCAGAATGTAAGGGTAACAGGACTTCACGCGATATAATGTTTGGGGTGTGAGCAGCAGTAGCAGTGCATCATGATTAAACGCTTGCGTGGGTAGGAGTGAATGATCTCTGCATTTGTCACCAGAACAGAGCTTAGCGTCCATCAGAGCTGCCAGCGGAGGTGCGTCTGCCACTGAGTGGGAACAGAACAGGCCAGATTGTGTGGGGAGGGAGGCCTTGGCACGTGACCAGGTGCATCTGAAGCCTCCTCTGATCCTCCAATGTGCTGTTGAGCTGCTCTATTCCTCCGACACCGCGCCAAACACCTGCTTGGCCCGATTGTCAGACTGAAAGCGCTGTTATCGGCGTGGGCCGTCCAAATGGTGAGGCACTCTTCTTTCATTAGCAAGTAGTATTGAAGGATAGGCGATTGATGTCAGTTTGAGAAGGTTTTGAGAAGATGCAGGCTTCATGTGGTCAGTTTGATAGTTTGATGAAGCGATATTTCTTGACAAAGTGCAGTAAGGCAACCTGAAAATGTTAGAAATACATGTTGCGTGTGGATATTTTGCATAAGTGTAAACAGACCTGTGTACAACTGTGAACCAATGCCATATATATGTGCATAATTGGACTAGCAAGATATCAAATGGAAGATGCCTACCCCTTCCGTTTCTGATTGTGTTGACTATAAATTCAAATGCACATTCAAATGAAACATTGGCATCAAATATTTATGTGACTACTATCCATGGTAAGTAATTGGGCTTTAAATGCAAGGGGTGTGGGTCATCATCAAAAGCTGCACGGTCAACAATGTGAGTTGTGTGATGGATCCGAAGTACATTTGACTAATGAGAAACTGTGAAAGAAGGCATCTGTCAGCTTGAGAAGAAATGTCTGATTCCTTCTCATTACTCATTGCAATGACAAAAGATGACCGAGGCATAGAGATATGACTTTCTAATTCAAGGCATTTTTCAGACGAGAACGACAATATACGCTTGGGGAGCTCATAGGTATTTCTGCCACCATGTTACAGGGCAGAGTATGGCATATAAATGACTAATACAGTCTTTATGTCATGCCTATTGGTAAGTCATTAAATGACAGGACTCCGGTGACAGCCTAGATGAAAAGTTGTTGGGGCAGCAGACAGTTTTCAGAGTGGCCAATCACAGCATTTGGCAGTAAAGTAATTGATGGAATAAAAACAAAAGTGACGGGAGTTGTTTCGGCTCAACGGCGACGGTGAAGGCGTGTTAGACAAAGATGTCTGGAGCGGAAGAGGGTTGGGGAGTAGGAGGGGTGGTGACAGATAAATGAGGCCATCGCTGGCTGAGGGAGGAGGAGGGGAGGAGAGAGTTGCTAGCAAGCTCCCTCGCGATCTGTACCTGCCAAGTCCCTACCCTGAACAGCTGCTAGCAACTCTGAGGGTGTGTAGCAGCTCACTCCCTCACCACATCCATCTTTTACAGCATCTAATCCGACTGCACTGAGATCTGTTGGAGGTGTTTGATGCAGCATTTTACTTTCACACAAATGCGTTATTTTAGCCTCATGACTCTCATGCAGTATTCATAGATGGAACACAAAACCTTTTCTCAAGCTAACACCCTCCAAATTCACTTCTGTTGAGCATATTAGAGCATATTGCAATGATACACCAGCATGAATGTCTTCTATCCATTTTTTTTTGATTGGATAACATACATCACTGAGGACTGCAAGAAATGTTAACTTTGTGAGCTGTAATCACACATTTCATACTCATATCCTGCCATGATGATGGTGTTGGGACAAACTTTCTACACCAGAAATAGCTTCACTATTATTACCATGTCTGATTTCAGCTTCACCATGCAAAGCAATGTGCAGCACTCCTCACTTGTCATTCCTCTGAAGCACCCTGCCCCAACGCCCCCACCCACAAGCTAGTGGTCACTTACAAGCTGCCGCCTGCCATTCATATCCATTCTCTATGAGTTGCACCTGCGGTGCCGTTATGTAACGGACCGGTCGGAGAGCCTCTCGACATGCCCTGCATGTGCAATGACGCTCTGCCATTAAAGGCATTCTGTCATCTGGGGCACATGGGTGTTCTCTTATTCATAAACTCAAAGGGGTTTCAATTAAGCATTTGTGGCAGGACTCTCAGCAGTTTGCGTGTCTAAATGAGATGACTTAAAAAGTGCCCAGAGACTAACTTGTGAGAGATGATGAAATATATATTTCTATTTAAAGTGATTTACAGTCGCAAATAGCAAAGTAGCAAAGAACAGTGTTTTTGCTGCATTGAGGAAGAACATTATCTTTTATACATCCATTGGAAGCCGAATTTTTTGAATTCTTTGTTCAAGTGCATGTATTTCTTAAAACCCTGGTGTGACTATTATGGTTGATTGCTCAACAAATTTAAAGGGTTTCATGGTAACTATTCCCAGTGTTTGTCACAGGGAAGCTCTTGGTTTGAAGTGTATAAGTTCAGGCCTCCTCCGGGTGCTGTAATTTGAACAGAAGCCAACTCTAGAGTAAGTGATAATGAAAATTCCACGTCAAGATGCAACACTAGCCAATTAAGTTAACTACAAAGGAAATAGAGCGCTGCCATGACTGCGACCCAGATGTGAGCGCACTTGGAAAAAAAAAAAAAAAAAAAAGCAAAGGGGGGGAAAAAATCAACTATGCCTTTTATTGTGGCGCTCTTTAGGAAAGAACTGCTCCATTTAGCCCCAAGTTCACACCATCTTCAGCACACAGCTCCTTTGTAGATTCATGGGGCACTTCAAGTGAGGCTGTATTAAGTGGGATCAGGTCATCACTCTGACTGTGATTGCAGCACGGCCCTGACCTGAAAAGAGAGCGCAGACAAGCCCTTTGTTGTGTGGAAGTAAGAAACTGTTTTTTCGCCGTGACGTCAGTAACTTGAAGATGAAGCAAAAGATCAAATTCGATAAAATGTTGTATCCGTCAGCAGGTCCACTTGAATACCAGAAACGTGTTTGACGAGGGCATTCATTTTGATGGAAGGGTTCAGCTGTGACTCAACCATTAACCATCATTATGACTAAGCTGTTTAGCTGAGCGAAATAAGTTGGTCCCAACAATTTGGCTGTCCGTGAACAAGCTGTCACGGCAGGTGTTTGAAGTCATCCTGTCGTTGTCTGCGAGAGAGAAGCATTGCTTGGCCTTCTTTTTAACATCTACTTTTACCTACTTGAACTCCATAATCTAAAAAATGTATCTTAATCACAGGTCAGAGCCTTAAATTCAACGAGATACCCAGGTAACTGCTTATTCAACTCGCTAAATGGGCAATGTCCCAGTGTAAGGTGGTGTTTATCTGCATAATGTTATCCAAAAATGTTGTCATATAATAAAAATTGTCAAAACTGCATTGAGGCACTGAAACTATGTTGGGTGCCACAATATCAAGTATGGGCTCATAGCTTTTAGCACAAAAGACTCTTAAAGTTAAATCAGCTGACCCAAAGTGAAATAAGTCTCAACAAAGGACTGCTCAAAACAGAGGACAGCCGATTGGTTGTGTGGATTATAGCCTGCCGAGATCTAATTACAGTACTTTATTATTTATTATTTTTTATACCTTATCCATGAAAAGAACTCATCACAAACATGTCACCTGCCTTCAGCTTCTGACATGTCATCATACAGAGGCTTATGGATGCTCTGTGGGAAGGTAACAGGGTTGATAGAAAAATTATGCTTCTCAGACCTTTATGCCATAATAGCATCATTGTAGTGTACAATACGTACTGGCATCTTACAGATGAGCTAGAGCAGACAGTCTTAGATGACAGTCCTTTATTCTTGGCTGTAATGCGATAGATCTCTAAACCATCAGTGCATCTGCATTTAGATCAGCCACAAACAACCCTATATCTGGATCCCACCGTTCATTTGCATAATGGGAGATTGTGGCCGGGTGCTTGTTATTCATTGACGTGACACTGCAGAGGCAGATAGAGAGATGTACCGAACTGACTGTTCCAGGTTCTGTTGGGCTCTGTCTCGACAAGAGGGACAGAAGAAGAAAACAGCCCGCGAACAGCTGGAAAACAACTAAGCAAAAATGAGCTCAGTTCTGCTTTCCCCAGACAAATTTAAGACTTTTTAAAAATAGCCGTGTGTGGTTTACCGGCCAGCAGGCCTCTAAATAACCTGAAGTACACAGAGCACCTGACTGAGATGAGACAGCACTGACTGACTGACACATCCATCTCCCCTGCTATCTGTCTGACTGAGGAAGGGAAGTCTCTCATGCATGAAGAAGAGAGCACTGCTTATTAGTGAGGGGAGACGGAGAGCGCGAGAGAAGAGAGCGAGAAGGGGGGAGGGTGTAGGGGGTGGGGGGGTGAAGGGGAGAAGGAGAGAGAGAGAGAGAGAGAGAGAGAGAGAGAGAGAGATTGCATCGTCTCAATTTCGTTTTGATGAAGGACACAGTGTCTTCTTGGGATGAGCAGAAATCTATGTCATGTTGGCATGGTTAAGACTTCAAAAGCATATGGTGAAAATGTGCTGCGACTTCAAATGGACTGCACATGCAATTCTACAGTGATACTAAGCCAGGTTACCTGCTCCTATAGGCTCTTATATCCCCTTCATGATGAAAAGCAAAACTAATGTAATGTCACGAACGGCCTGTTTTGTGATTGACCTGCATACGGAGCTGTTGCCTATATCTTAAATCGTCCAGCAACTTGAGGGACTATATTAAAATTATAATGGGAGGAAAGGTTGTCCAGTATTGTATAGTAGTATATTTTCTTGGTGTAGTAGATAGATAAGCTGTACTTTCCTATATCCTGTTCATTCATTAAAAAAAAAAAAAAAAAAAAAAAAAATTATTATATAACATGTCAATTTTGAGGATGGAAAGTTTTCCATAAATGCCAACCTGATCTACCATATTGGCTGTTTGTTCCAACCCTCTGATGCGACTCATAGGAGTGTCTCCTGAAATAGTGCAGCATCTACCGGACCTTGGTTGTCTTTGTTACAACAATAAGTGCACAGACAGTGCTGGATCGGACCTCATTACAGTGACAACAATAATAATGGCTTGGTTGGGTCTAAGCACAAAAAGATACTTCATTGGGTTTTAGGAAAAGTTCATGGTCTGTATTTGACATTTTTTGTTGCCGTGGTTACAGTCATCACAGTGTGTTTCAGAAGTTGTACTAGAAACATCAGCATCAACTTCTAGTTTCACGCTGGATTTGAACACCTGTCTCCTGTCTGTTTTGTTGACCCATCGATCCACCCAAACCTCCCCCGAATACAGTATAAGCCTCTATCACCAGACTTCATAATCACTACATCTGCTAGATGTTGCTTCAAAATTAAAACGTAACTGTGGCTCATTGTAGCCAACTCCACCTACAGGCTTGTTTTTGCCTCCCAGGCACTGAGGCTGTATTATTGTTACAGTCAGATATAAAGACTTACATTGGTGGAAAAAATGACTTATACCAAGTTCCTGGTGGTTTCTTAATTATATAATGTAATGTAAGAAAAATTTAAGGGGTATTGTCATTATTTCTAGGGCTGTTTAAAAAAAAAAAAAAAAAAAAAAAAAATTAATTGAATAATTAATCTAAATCTAATCTAAAAAAATCCTAATGCATTTGCGACAACTTTGACAATAGATAAATCATATCAGTGATTTTTCAAGCATAAATGCCAAAATATTCTGGTTCCAGCTTCTCTAATGTATAGAGAATATATATCTTACAGTATAGTATCAGACTTTGTGACTTTTAATCTTTTAAATGTTGCATAAACCCAGACTAAACGATTAATCAAAAAAAAAAAAAAAAAGATTGTTACAGCACTTTCTGAGTCTAAAGGGTCCACAATAAATAATAATACCTTTCCATTTTAATATGTATGACCGTTAATATGAAGTGAATCATAAGATTCAGCCTCCATTCCAATAATTTCAGTTTAGTCCCTTGGGCGAATGAAAGTCGGGAAGTGGATAAAATGCTCTCGGTTTTCGACGGAAGTTAGAATGGTATTTATTGAGAAAAGGTCTGCTTCTCCCAAGTGCATAGATGCCGCATATTCAAAAATCACACGACTAAGTGAGCAGTAAATGTCAGTTTGCACTTTTGCCTTAGCATTTTATAACTGCACAGCCATTCTCATCATGCCTCTCGCTTAAGCAAACAAACAAACAAAAAAAAAAAAACTTCTCCAAGTGTGACAGCAGAGGTGAGACAATGGTAGTCTGACATATGAATCACAATTCTGGCACAGCAGTTTGGCTGAGAAGGCACTTTATAATTTCAGAAACTTGAAGTTGCCATGGATGATTTATAGAGCAGGTCCTCTCAGCCAACAAACCTTTCAAAGCTACATTTCCTGTAAAATTAGTGCCAGGGAGGCATTAAAATCTTTACCTGTACATAGATAAAGCTCATAAATTTTCAGCTGTTTGCTTTATACATGGACATAACATTTCACAGGGAGCCGTCCTAAAATGTGTGTTTATGAACAGATCAATCAATACATCTGACCTATTACCTGCAAGGGCTTGTCATGGGTACTATTTCAGGTTTACAGCCTTTCAGCTTGAGAGCCCTATTGATTGCTTGCCTTCAGGAACACTTCTGGTGTAAGGACACGAAGGAGGAGGGGGGAGTGTAGGAGGAAATGGTTCATCTCTTGTTATTGTAGTTGTGGGGATTTTGATCTGAGGTTTGCCAGGACCACAAGAGCACTAATATGTGACAGCTGAACAGTGAAATAGCAGTATTTACTAGCTGTTGTAATGTGAAATTGAAGTGAAAATTAAGCATAAACAGAACTGTCAACAAAGCCAATTTTTGTATAGCAATCCACAGCTACTTCTACGAAGGATGAGCCACATAACAGTGAGGAACGTAAGGTTCAAGATGTCATGTGTTCTGAAAAAAACACACTTCGATCTATGTGGTTAGACAGTTTGGGTGCAGTGTGATATTCTACACGCAGAAGAAAAACAAAATTCCTCTTCTTTAGTTCAGAATAAAAGATGGCATCCTTTCCTGTCCATGCTCATACTTCATATTTCACAGTGGCTCTGAACATGAAGCTGTGCACTTCAGAACAAATGTTGTTTTGTCTCACACTGGGATGCAGGCATTTTGATGAAATCAGGCCCCGCGTGTCTGAAGCGTCACGGTCAGAGGGATGCCTACCTATCCAGTGAAACACTAAGCAGTTGTATGCTGTCTGGCTTGGCAAACCATGTTATTTTTCACATCGTTGATTCCCACGGATAAGCATTTTGTGTTTGAAGATTCTGGACCGCGGGAATCAAAAACAGAAGAGAAGCAGAAAAAGAAAGCAGCACAGCGGCAGTGCAGTGTTGCACATTAGCATGTTGTTTTTAGTGGCGCATCTCAATAAAAGTCGCTCGTCTAACTCAAGGTATGAACTGGCACTTGCAAAGATGGAAACTGCTGTGTTGCAGTCCCTCACAGAGCTTCACTAATTGCGCTTCCTGATATTGGATTTAGTTTATCAGCAATTGGTCGGGGTGCTAAACAACGCGCAAAATAAAGGACTCAGCAAAACAGAGTTCTTGGACCACACAGACTCACACCTGGCTGTCAGTGCTTAAAGGAAACCGTGGAGGCTGAAATTACATACACAAAGGAAACCTCACGTGATACGGTATAGCGGCCAAAACCGATGATAGTTAGCGGTTTTTGACGATGAGGAAAAAATGGAGGGGGGGGGTCTAAAACCGTTGCCTCCTCAAAACCGTTGCTCTCCCTTTTCATCAAAATACAAGCAAAGATGTCATCAATCATTTTCATTTTCACTCTTAGTGAAATAACTGTGAGGCAACGCCAGTGCACTGCAGAAATAAACATCACAGACATCATCCACAAACAAGCTCAAAAGAGATTCTTCAAAGGTTCTTTCAAGTCAAATGGATGGATGAGGAAAATTAGTCTCTGGCAGAGGAGGAAGAGGGAGGGAGTTCTCTTAACAAGTGGCACTAAAACACTATTTACATCTGCAAATATTTACTTTTTTTTCCTTTCTGGTGTTTGCAGGGCTGCGAACCCTTGCTACTCTCGCATCCACTCAGGAAAGAAAGAAATAGTTCATGTACGAGTTCCCGTTCTCCACATGTGTTTCATGAGAGACATATTTGAAAACATCATAACTGAGCATTTTGACTTCAGAAATTAGATTTTTTTTATTTTGTTTTTTTTGGTATTTACAGTGTCAAAATTAACAAATGTGTCCAAATCAATCGCATATTAGACGTTTAAAATGGCTCACAAAATGATATTAAAAAACCCCAACTTGCACACACACTAATTTGCAGAAGGATTTGTTAAATATTTCCGTACTTGTGATAACTGTGTGTCTGTGAAAGAAAATGTTTGTTTTCTTATTTTCATATTCAAAAACAGTATAAACACTGAAAAATATTTTGAAGCAAACTTATCTCGATTTGTTTGCAATTCAGCCTTTCGTTAAATTCCTTGAAGCTGTTTTGCTAACTGCTGTTTCCAAGGTCAAGAGTGGACTTTCACTTTTACTGCTACGGCAACATGGACAAGTCCTTTCAGTGCTCAGAATAATTGGAATTTAAAACAGGAAATTCATCAGCTGAGGAAGATTGGGTGATGCGATCAAAAGCACCTAGAACAACTATGAATGGAACTTGCAGTTAGATTGTTTTGCCAAGTGTGAATTAATGTTAGAAGTAAATCCACCAAGTCAGACAGACTCAAAGCTGCACGCCGAATTTTTTTATTTTTATTTTTTATAACAGATTGGGGTTACTGTCCCTTAGAAGTTCACGATACTCTATGCCCCATTTGCCCCTGTAATTTTCTATGTTCCATCTGTTTAAAGAAAAGCAATGTTGCGTTGAAGATTGTCTTCCTTCTTCATATTTCTGTACCACCACAAGACCCAGCATAATTACTGTGGTGTAGTTTATTTTCTAAACCACAGAACAGAAAGAAAATCTTAAGGATTTAATTTCTCTGAAGAAAGGATCCATACTTGTGAAGTTATGCCTTCAGTCAAAATATTCCAAGGCAGAGCAAGACAACTCCAAAACATTTTAATCATGGCTGTAATTGATAGGGAGGACCGTCTCTGAGAATTAATGAATCCAAAAGGGGCCCTTTGATGTGAGCGGGACTGTGACATTCAGATTTGTGCTTGACTGAGTCTGAACCAGATAGCTCCTCAGAAATAGCTGACTTTGGCATTGGTTGGCCATCATCCATCACATTTGATATCAGACTGCAGACAGGTAGATTAATACCCCCGATAGAGATTTCCAGAGGGATCCAACAGAGGAAGAATGCCTTTACTTCAGGTCAGATCATGGTCCGTTTTAATTAAATCCAAACGTATAATGGTTGTAGCTGCAGATCACTGGTTAAATAACAGTAGCTTTATATATTCTGGAGAAAAAGAAGAAAAATAAATGTTTTAAAATGCAAAAGTCTACGATAAACACGTGACAAAGTTTCATGATGCAAAGTGCAATAAGAAGATATATGTGGTTTCAGTAGGTCTAGTATGTCCCTTCCTTTTTGTTCAGATGGCTCAGATTTTTTTTCCACACTGTCCTACAGTAGTCTGAAACACTTTTTCTTTTTTTTTATCTCCACCCAGGGGAAAATTACAGACCCTGCAGTTGTTGGACCACTAGACTCAAGCACTGTGCAATATCTGGCACCATATTTAATAGAGGAGAGGGGGGGGGGGAACAGTCCTACTTTACTGTTTGTCAACCTAGAGTAATGTCTGCGTCTTGAACCACTGCCCCGCTGTAATAGCTGGGAATGGTGCGAACCTAGCTTCATAAGCTAACAGGCAGCTGACCTAGTAGCCTCTGACAGACAGCGGCTGGCACTGCTGTGTCTTGCCGAGACTCCTTGGCCTTGCAGACCTAGTGTGTGGAACATGTCAGCGTGGGGATACACATTAGTGTGATGAAGCTAAGCTAGGCCCATGAACCTAACAGGAACTTTTCATCCACCACTCTTGATTTGACCTATGACTCACTTCTATTTTCTTTAGATTATGTATTTACATATAACTATGCTTAACTGAGACATCAATGGCATTAGATGCATATAATTTTTTTTTTTCCCGCTGTGAAAGCAAAGCTGCGTAACTAGGCAGATGGAATGAAAAGCAGAGATTTGCCATTATGTCACTTCCCAATATGATGAAATTCGCACTTGGTCCAAGCAAATGTAAATTGCAGCGGTTGCTTGCTGCACTTGATGTCTTTAATAAGGTTAGGGGAGCGGACTCGAGGATTACTCCTGATGCAGCTAAAGACAGATGGTAATAGGACACGACCTCAATAACTGCTGAAAGCTGAGGGTGTTCTGACTGCAAAATAGATCATCTCACTCTGGAGAGGATCCTGCAGTCAATGGAGAAATAACCAGAACTTAATTGACTACAAAAAGCATATTATTGCGCTATGCTAAATAGGCACACGCATGATGCACATGCACAATCATTTCAACAGGTACGCCGCAGAGGGATTTGCCAGACTACTGGAGCAGGTCTAAACAAATCCAGTTTGCACACATTGCTCTTAAGGGGGACTTACATCATTAGCTGGATGAGGCTTCATGGTTTTGGACACGGTGTACCTCAAGGCAGAGAGCATTTTGGCACATTTAATACAGCTTGGCAGCATGGTGCACTGTATAGCCTTTGGGAAAATCACATGCTCCAGACAACATGGGCTTGAAAGTGTGCTAAGATAGACCTCCGCTCCGCTTATTGGCGGAGATTTAAGTACAAAGTCAGTCAAGTGGGAAAGAAAGGTGACCTTCACACTAGCTTCCTAGCATAAAGTCATCTTCAGCATTAACAACACTGCAAGCAATGCTCAACAAATTGTTGCCAAAGTCAGGCTGTGCAGAGCATATTTTGACTCTCTGGCAATCCGAGCGCTTCCTCTGAGATGATTTTAGCATACTTCTTGCTTCAACTGCAAAGGAACACTTTATTCTCCTGGAGATAAATCATTCATCCCGTGATTGACCTCTTTGTGGGGCAGTGATTCTGAGGGGGATCCTGACCTGTCAAAGCCGATTTGTTTCAAATGTCAACAGGGCCACAAAGGTCCCCCAACTTGAACTGTGTGTGATGAGAGAAGTTAGCAGGAAAGAAGGAGCGATTTACCACCAGAGATGGAATTTAGCAGTTCAGCATAAACTCAATTTATCATCAACACATTATCCTGTCATCTTCTAAAACAGCCAGAAAAAAAAAAGAGCTGCAGTACTTCTTCGATTAATGACCCATTCCAAGCGCATCCAAAGACATAAAGAAAAAAAATTTCCCCCCCTGTGTGCCTAACTCACAAACATGAAATTAAAAAAACAACTACTTGTACACATATTTTCAGTGGTGTATAGTTTGCTAAATTGTTGTCATCCCAAATTCATTTTCTTGGTATCCATAGTGACAAAACCATCAATCTGTACTTACTCAGAGTGACATGCTGATTATTCCGACCTTTTTTATAGTTTGAGTTGAGTTTTAAAAGGTTTGTCCCCTGAAACCCCCGGACATCCCATTGACTAAATGAACAACATTGGTAAAAGAAACTGTTTAAGGTGCAGTTGAGGGGGAAATACAGCACACTGGTCTGTATGGTTAAATGAAACCCTTGTGAGACCTGATAGATATATATTCATTCATCCATGAAACCCACTGCACTTTGTCAAGTGTCAAATTATGCACCAGCACAAAAAAAAAAAAAAAAATCCATCCTAAGCCCTGCAAAAACCCGTATGATCTTTTACTATGAAGTCAATTTTTTAACCATGTGAAGAATGAGAATTGTCAGCGCAAGGGGTGGTAAATTAATTTGTGATATTTCTCAAGATCTATATCCTGGGATATTTGGTGTACCATCTGTGAAACCACACACAGAATAACAGCCTCAGAGATCAAGCTGTAATAAATAAATACTGAAGGCTGTTACCTAAAAGCAGCGGGGTGGGTGTTTTTCTCAAGCCTGGAGCGATGTTCTTATTCCAACCTTTGTAATAAACTCTAATACAGCACTGTAATTAAAAAAGTGAAGATTTTGTAAAAGATTTTTTCAAATGTATTTCTACATAATGCTATTGTGAAGACAAGCAAGGGATTTCTCTTGTTCATAACCAATACGAAGATTTTACTTTGCAGGTCTACAGAGGAAAAAGACAAAGAGAACATGCCTAAAATGCCAGAAAGGGAAAGGGGAAAACATCTTTCTGGTCCCAGCAGATTTTTAAAGGCCTTGATGATCCTTCCCAGCTAAACTTGGGTTTATTTCCGGAGTTGGCAGTTCATCACGCTCGCACGCGGGAGGCGCTGAGGGCGAGAGACTTGTCAGGAAGGCATTCTGCTGCCAATTAGTATCAATCGGGAGCAAAATAAGGGCTGCACTGTTGCAATTTTTACATGGGGCTTTTTTTCCCCTCGCAGCTCAGCTCCTCCCCACACATTAGAGCTGTTTTCACCCCTTTATCTGAGTGATCAAACCTCTGAGCCACAACGCTATCTGTGACACAGTCTGCCTGATCAAACTACTTTGTGTGAAATTATATTAATTATCACTCATTTGCTGTGTTGGAAAGAGATCTGAATCGCAAGTTAACTTTGAAGTAGGACTAAACACTCATGTGCAAGTTCTTTACTGGTGTCACCTCTTTCTATGATTACACTGTTAAAAATGTCTCACCACTTTTTGTGATTATAATTTGGATATGACATAATCTGCTTTAAAATGACATGATAGACAGACTTGTTGGAAGCCTATTCTAGTAAAGGTCTATAGTTCAACCAGTGGTGTAATAGAAAATACCTGCAATTTGCATTGAATATTATTTGCATTCTGATTTTATTTGACCTTCCTTTGCATTCAATATACACAAGATAAGAGAGAAATACAATTACCCACATATTTATTTGCAGTTATATTTGTTAAATGTGCCCTGCTGAATTTTTATTTTTTATTTTTTCTTATTCATTTAATTACATTTTTTGGGGGAGGGAAGGAAATGCACTCAACATATTTTGAGATATGCATTTTGATGAGGGATACTAAATTGTAAACAGAAGCTCAGGGCACATACAGTGCGTGCATGCAGCACAGTGCAGTGTTAGTTTATAGGAAATGCCATATATCAACGTTGTGAAAATATCATCAGCTGCTTCAGCATGTTTGGCTTGCAAAAAACAAAGAACATTTTTCTTCCAGTGAACTTAATTGTCTTTGTTGGTGTCGCTACAACCTAGTAAACCTTAATCTAGAATAATTAATCACATCTTACAATTTGGCTCAAATCTTATTCACCACTGCTTACTACTGAACCTGGGCTACATTAATGCTAGCTATCCAAATACGCGTGCCCAGTTTGAAAAAGATGTGCCTATGCAGGGATGTAATTTCCCTGGGAAAAGGTTAGCTCATTACTCAGAGAAAAGCGAGCATAGGTTTTATTTTAAATGAAAATAAATATTTTCAAATCTGGGCCACAGCAGTATGCAGAGACAAGCTCAGAGACTGATTTCACCAAAATGAAGTAGTTGGTTGAACACTGTTCGGCTGTAATCTGTAGCATGCACGTAATTACTGACCTAGGTGAAGTTGAAGGGGCTAAGCCTTTAAATCCTCATGAAATCAGTAGGGTTGCCACAGTAGTTGGAGTAACTTGTGTTGCATGGTGATAAGGCACACGGCAGTTACATAATTTGCCCACTGGCCCCACCACATTGTCTAATTTCTTTAAATAGCCATCAAACCAATTCACTTAATTTTAACATGTCACTGGCAGCACCCAAATTCATCAAAAAAATGAAGAAAAAAAATCTCATTTGTGAAATAGTTGCGTCACAGATGAGCGGATCTTTATCACATGAAAAGGGGAGAGTTGACCAACAAGACAGTTGGTGGAGGATTTGGTACCAAAGCGAAAAGCAAAAGCGTCAATTTGGTAATATTTCAGATTTAAACTCGATGTCAGAAGAGAACCTGATAGCAGCAATGAGGCAATCTGGAAACTTTATCTGCTTGTAATCTGTACTGAGCCGACGACTCATATCTCTTATTGTGAAACGTTTGGCGCAATCAAGGACATCTGTGTTGTTGCGTGTTTATTATTTACAATGGGTTAATTTCCTCAGAAAATAGGTTTGTTCCAGATTTGGATAAACCTATGTCTTTTCAAAACCACATCTGTGAAGGCCAATTTGAGTTCAGCTGCTTTCCAAGGCCATACTAGTCAAGAACTCTGCTTAATTTCTGTCAGGGAAACTGGACTGGATGTAAGAGCATCATACTCAATTCTGAGTCAACAACAGATGTGCTTCAGGTTCAAGTATACAGTCATATGTTGACACAGTGACGCATTGTGCTGTTCAAACTATTGCTACTCACTATTAAATATCATGTTGAACTTTGTTACATTTGCAGACCCTTGAGTATTCAGCTCTGAGGACACCCGAGGTGCATCACATGCCAGAAAGCAAAGGAATAAATAGCTCTAGCTATGGATGGATGCTTCACCCTCCTCTCTCCTGTGCATTTAGTGAAAGCGTCCTCTCGGTGAAAGCGTCCTAGCAGGGAGCAGGGAGGAGTGGTGGTGGCGGGAGGGTGGGGGGTCTGCAAAGAGAGCATTGTGTAGGAGTTGGAAGCATCCCTGGAAGCATCCCTGTTTCTGGTAATGTGCTTAGCATTTTGTGCTGCTCTAATGCTGTCGTAACCCAGACAAGAGACGTTGAAGGCCTGTGTCCGTTTAGAAGTATGGTAAACAGCCGCGTAGTGCACATACTTCACAGACATGTTCGTCGGACCTGAGGGAAATTATAATTCAAATTATAATGCGGCGTCTTTGAGACGGCTTTTGGGAAAAACTGATGCTGAGATTTATCCAAAAGTAAATCTTAAAGGAATGATTTGACATTTTGCCCGTCGTTGGATGAGATCGATGCAACTCTTATATCTGGATGGTAAATATTAGTAGCTCGGGGCAATGCCTGGTTAGCTTAGCTTAGCATAAAGATTGCAAAAAGGGGAAAGCACCAGCTCAGTAATTACCATGTTGATTCTTGTTTCTCTAATCCACCTGCATATATACAGTACAGATTGGTATTGATTTCTTCATCTAACACTCAGCCAGAAGGTGAACAAGCATACTTTCCAAAATGTTGAGCTCTGCCTTTAAAGTAAAATCCCGCTAATAGGTGGATGGTCTGATAAGGCCATCAAAGCAGCACTTCACCAGAGATTCAGAGAGTAATATGATTGAGCTCCATTATATCATTCTCTCCTTAATATCCGGCTTCTGACAACATTAAATGCAAGAAACTGTGACTCACAATAGAAGCAATCAATTGCTGAAGATAAAGCAATTTGTTTCTTTATCTTGCAAGATCAGCCTGACCTAACCCAGCAACAACTGATTCATCTGTTCATGTAGAAGCATGAATAAACAGTGTTATGTGCATGCAGTTATTTTGAAGTACAGTGTGTGTGTTGTTCCGTTCAGGCCACGTACTGAGGTGGAAGAGAAGGTCATCTTACACCACCATTTTTTTTTTAAATGGTGGCGTAAGATGACAGGTCAGTTGCCCTTAGTAGAGCACCACCTACTCTGTTCTGAACTTATGAAATATTCAGGTGACTGGGAGACAAAGGAAGTGCTCCAGTGGCATCGACCAACACAGGCTGCTCCCTGTGGCTGTACCTGTGAGCCGCGGTGTGTGACTGCACCTAGCAACCTTTTGAAGTATTGGCTGACCCTCACTGCCACTCCAAAATGGGTCAGTCATATAACAGATTATGTGACTGATCATTCATATTGAAAATGAATATTAAGTCCAATGCCGCAAGAGTTATGGACGGCCTTGACTCATGAAATGATGACTCTGGGCAAAGGTGAATTATCTTGTTATACTGAAGGCACAAGATTTATTCCACAAAGAGATTTAGACAGGTTATCTAGTTTTATGCTCTAGTGCATGTTGGATCAAAATAAAGACATTGTATCTATGAGAGAACAAATTGTTATGGAGATCAACTGAAATGGATATGTCACACAGAAAGCCATCACACGATCAGTCAACAGCGGCAAGCAGTGTATAATTTGCAGATGTCTTGTTTCTATCAGTTTGATATCATGACTTCCTTTCTGTAATACCCACACTGACAAGAAAATATAACATCTTTCATTGTGTCACATCCTTAAGCGGAGGTGCCATCTGACAGCCTAAAAGCTAAATCCATTGGCGGTGTCACTCAAACACTTCACATTTTTTGGGAGGCAAATACAGCTTCAGATTGCTCCTTGAGTTTGGAGCTTATGATGCATGCAGCCAGTGTTTTGGCCCAGACAGTTGATATTCTGAGACTGCTCTGCCGCGGCAAATTGTCCTTGCTGAAAAGAAGAAATGTAGAGCGCTTAAACTGTTTTGTGTCCCTAAAAAAAAAAGCCATTGTGTTGCCTCAGCGGGAGTCAACAACACACAGTGAAGGAATTGATTTGTCTTTTACTGTAAGTCAACAGTAATTGACTGTGGTTGACTACTTAAATGACATTTCTATCTACAGAACTCATTGGGGAAAGAGAATTAGTAGCAGTGGGTTGCCTTTTTGTTTGTATGTGTGTTGAATGAACAAGCATCACATTAATGGCTGATGTTTTAGACGCCCCAGTTTACCAGCAGGTTTTCCTTTGTATAGTACATTAACCCCAATTTCTGAGGCTCCAACTTTAGCAACAGAACTGACTGAATCTATATTTAAGTTTATAGCTTTATACATTTATCTGCTAATGTCCTAGAAGTAAACCAAAGTTTCCAGCAATCTCCCACTTCTGCTTATCAGCCTAGCAGGAAGAACATTTTTTAAAGCCGCTCAAAACTTGGTTTTATGTTTGAAATAGTCCCTATAGCATTATACTTTGTGACTATATAAGCAGCAACCAATGCTACATTAACTTAACATTTAAAAAGTCAGATGTTCTGCTTCTTCAGTGTCTTAGTCTTAGTTAAACTCTAATTGGAGTATGGTAATGACCCCCCCCCCCGCTGGACAAAAACAAAGACGAAACAGAGAAATATAAAAAAAATAATAATAATAATAAAAAATAAAAACAAAACAAATATAAAAATGACTCGTTAAATAACCAAAACTGTACAAACGTGGGCAAAACATTGAGGATCCCGTCACTATTACAACGAAACATGCCCTTATAGAATACAACTGTATCTATATCATACTGCTAAAGCAATTGTTAGGACTAATTAGTGCATTTTAAATTTAAATAAAATGAACAAAATGAAAGGTATAGAATAAAAGCAAAAGGCATCAAAGTTTTCAAAGTTAGAAAATGACAAAATGGACACAGCCTGGATATTTCCCTAATTGTGCCTGTTAACTTTTTGTTGTTTCAGCACTCCCATGAAAACTTGAGCAATTAAAAGATCGAAAAAATAGATAGCTCTGATAAGATGTCCTTGGCAGCAACAATGACCATCTTTGATCTTCGCACGCTGCTCTCTTGGTGGAACAACTGGAAGTAGCTTGTTAATTCTGCAGCCCTGTGTTTCTGCAACATTGGGCTGAGTGATTCATCTCTCCGCTCCGTGGCTACAGCCCTTAAACTCCTTTTCTCCCACTGCGTCCTTTTAGCACGAGCCCAGTAGCAAGCCGGCCAGTCTGGCTGCCTCTGCCTTCCTATGTTTATCATTAGTTCATTATAGGGCACAAAATGGCTGCAGTATCCCCCCTACCACCTATTTCCTGACATTGCCTTAGTCATTGTCTAATGTCTAGTGAGCATTTTAACTTCCTGCCTACAATACATATATATATATATATATATATATATA
>CM076670.1:8859650-8874493 GCA_038496675.1 Rachycentron canadum | reverse complement strand
AAAAAAAAAAAAAAAAATCTCCCTCTAGCTTATTACTTTGAATGTTGGGGCTGAATTGTTGCTCTTGTCAGCAAGGTGATCAAAGAGACGCTGGAAATGAAGAGGCTTTCTGTATAGGAGTCAAAATCTCCCAGAGTCTAATTGTGCTGTTTTGAGAGAGCTTTGGAAAGGCTGGTGGTGGCATTCATTTTGTTGTTATTCATTCATGAGTAGGATGTATTCTGGGAAAATATTTATGCACTGGTTAACATCAACATCATTTGTACTGTGCCTTTTATGCAGAGATGATATTTGCAGTGCTCAATTTCCTCATCCACAACAAAATACTGTACTGTATGGTGGTGATTTGACTCAACAATCTCCAACATGGACGGAAACAACAGATTTTCTAGATAGAGTCTGTCTCGTGTAGCATAATAAAAATGAGCATGCTTGTTAAATATCACCCCCATAAAAATTGCATAGCATTGTCAAAAAGAAAGGACATGATGTTGGTAATGTTTTATTTCAATTCCTCTCTTCTCCCGAGCAAAGCCGCAAATCAGTATTTCATAAAATAGTGATGCTCCTGTGCTGCCAGAGATGGGTGAAATATATATATAAAAAAAAAGTTTCAAAAAAGTTCCTAACAATTCCTCAGGGCTGTCTGAATGTGAAAGATTTTCCGTTGTTTGAACACGGTTTTACACTGCTATCATCCTTCTGAGATACTACAACGAGCTTTGTCTTGTAGTCTCAGTCTAAATGCCAGATGCTAAGAATGCAGGTAGAACAAGTAAAGTAGAGCTGGACCTCTCACTCAGGTTCAGACAGAACCAATATCCCTGAGCATTCAACAGGGGAGCTGGCATAAATAAAAATGCTGGAGTGGAAATATATTTCTGAGGGATCACACACAGGGAAAGGGGAAAGGACACCCCTTTGAAGGGCTCTCGCTTGTTCACTCACCGGTCCACCTGTCACCCGTCCTCAGCATGTCACAACAAAGTGGAAGCCATTCCATATTCGACTCCAATTGTCTTGTGAGTCATTACATTCCGCTCAACATAGAGCCCATTTCACTGCTGACATGGCTTGCTGTCACCACAGAATCGCATTGACATTCACAAAGTCTTTCCCCACTGGGACCCTTTACATGGACTATGTGTGTGTGTGTGTGTGTGTGTGTGCGCAAAAGACGCTGCATGCGTGTGTCAATTTGAACGTAACATCGATGGGGAATACTCAAAAGGTTCCCATTATGGCTCTTTAGTAGTCACTCACTGGAGGCTGTAGAGCACTTGTGGACTTAATTGAACTATTTCCACAGATTTGCAGTGAGATTCCCAGGCATGGCCATTTGGGTGACCTATTGAGCCGCATGAGACTGCAGGAATACTAACCTATGGGCCTTTTACATGTGGATGTGTGCAACAATTAATCCATTATGCATGAACTTCCTCCCGGGATAGCAAAGGGAAACTTGGCCAGAATAGCAACGTTGCATTGCAGTGCTTCACCGACTGTACTGAGAGCCATTCAAATAGAGTCCCATCACATCAAACAGACAACTAAATCGATCTAAAGATAGTACTGCAGTGATGGATGTTGGCCTGTAGTGAGCTGTTCTGGGTCCAAAGCTGCAACAAATGTGCTCGGGCGATGCAAATGTAATGATATTGCTGTCATTACGATGGGAAGCCTGTAAACAGCTTGAGCTTCATTTGCACTCTGATAACACATCTTTTCATAATGAGATACAGAGCATTTGACAAAGGGGGAAAAAAAAAAATACTCAAATACTCACATAATGATTGATAGCCCCAAAATGAAAATAAAAAATTGCACTTTTTATAGGTTAGTAGGTCACTGTAGCCCTTGTTTGACAAATGGGTAAAACTAGGAGAACATTTATATTGTAGAACAACTTGATGGTCCACATAGGGCTGTTTGTCTTTTCTTTCCCCCCCTGTTTTGACATTGCATATTAAAGTACCAGGTCACTGGTGTTTTTAATGGTTTCTCTACAGAAATCAGTTAACTAGCCCTGGAAAGAAGCTTGAATTTGAACAGTGCACATCTCTGCATCAATTATAGTTAATGTCGCATTATTGTTCCAGAGCAATACTGTTTAAAAGCAGATATAGCAATAATGCAACTTAAAAAATAATTTGCATACTTCATGAGCATTTTAGTGGATTATATAACTAACTGCCAAACAAAGTCTTAAAATTGGTTGATATGATATGTAAATGACTGGAAACCTGCCTTGAATTAAGTAAAACCACAGTGAAGCCTCTAATACAGACCGGCATGTTTTGCTGTATGAATATTATTATAGCAAACCAGAAATATACACAAATATTTGCACACACAGCTTCTTCTCAGTTCTGATTTAATTGTAAGTGGTTCATCTAACCATGTGGCCATCTTGCAAACGTTGTTGCGGTTCATAAAATAAAACTAGAGAATTTTCAAATGGTAACGGCAAAAAATAAGTGCAGCGTCTCAGCAATACTGTAAATATAGGATAGCTGTCCCACAAACATGATTTCTGACACAGGCACAATAAATATGTTCTCCAGATTTCTGTCTCTTGAGAGGTTGTATAGGTATTTTCTAAAATCTACAGAGAATTTTTGTGCACTTGCAATGGCACAGGGACATGCGAGACATAAATCCCAATCACCATGCTATTTTTGTAAAGGTTCTGTTGAACGCCATGGGAAATGAGCTTTCACTATTACAAAGATGACTTTTCCCTTTTTGCTCTCACGGTACTAATGCCTGTAGGTGTATCGTGTTCCAGTGGAGCCAAGGGGCATCATTAAAAAGTTGAGAATTATCTATGGATCGCAATGAAAATTGTCTCCAGTTCATTTAGTTCTTCGCAGCACATCTGGACATGTTTAACCTATTCCACCGAGCACCAAGTGTAATCCGTGGGGCGTCTAAAAATGAACTTCAAAGAGTAGGGCTTTTTTAAAAAAGAGATATCCCAGAAAAAAATCACACAGAACAGTGTGAATCAGACACCCAGTTAGTGCAGGGAGGAAAGCGTAGGGGTGAGATAGCATAAGGTTCATGTGAGTCACTGGTAGTGGCGTGTTCTCCTGGAGACAGACGAGGTCCATGAACGTATTACAAAGCCCACAATTAACCACTGCCATACATATCAAGAGCCAGGCTTTGTATTTACCTAAATTCCAAGTGAGATCTTTGACTATACAAATATATTAAAGGTAAATGAATCCTAGTCTAACTGTCCGGTGCTTTATGCTGATGCTTTAGTGTCGGAGGTGGGCTTTGATTTGCGATGCTTTGCTTGCAATGCCACCTTCAATCACCCGGCCAATCCAGTAGCCTTTGCTCGCATATAATTGTGCTTAGAAATTGACATTCACAAAGCAAACACATTAGGGAAAGTGTATCTGCTATTGTGATTTTTAATGTAACCTATACTGCTATAAAAAGTAGTTAGCCAAAGAAATGCTCATTCGCATTGCAATGAATCTTGCCTATTATTGTAGGTAGTAATCTTATTTGCATTTTTCTGCTTTTTTTTTGCAGATGATCTCAGAGCAGCTACACGCAGTTAAATTTATTCCTTACACTGTTGATATTTTTGGTTGTGCCTCTTGTCAGGCCCATGCACACCACCTCAGCATGTGGAGAAATCCAATTCCACCAATAGTTACCATTTACTAACCTATGATTGGATAATCACTGTTCTGGGAAGGGGTAAAACAAACAATCAGTTCAGATGGATGATTATACTCACTGATGTGCTGCCAAATGGTGTTTGGTTTCCAGAGGAGTGCAACTCTTGCTGAGAAAACTAATCCATTCTAAAATAAAGTCATGAAGGTCCCATCACCTACCGACTATTTGACACTGCACTGAACTAATGTTCCTCAGTTAGTGATCCTCAAATTCAAGAATTGTTTGCCTCCAACTGTTCAGAGGCGAGTAACATTAGCTCGGGCTTGTGGCAATGTTTTCTGGAACAACGCATTTTCTGCATGAGAAAATGAATTGGAAAGATTCTCCGACTTGTGTAGACAGCGCAACACAATTCCATGTTAGCTACAGGTGATGCAAGATGATTGTGACAAGAACACTGCAGTGCTTTCTGGAGGATAAACAAACAGTTCAATCCTATACACTGAGTTCAATACAAGAGTTAACTAACTCTATTTTCACTTTTATAATACTGCAGTGTGTTTGAACAAATGCAGTTGTTTGAGACTGACTCAAAGCAGAAATACATTCAATCAGACAAACAGATCTTTTATCCCTCAGTTAGTCTTTTCATTTTGAGTCACGAAGGGGGCCCATCTCAACTCAGGACATGGACAGAGGTTGGTGATGGTGGCCTGCATGGGGGTGGATGAGGGTTGTAGTGCAGAACTACAAAGAATTATTGTTGGCTCTTGCTGTGTCAGCTGTGACAGTTGAGAGGCCAAAACAGCTGCAGTCTACCCACCTTCACCACCCTCTGCCTCTCCATCCCTGCTCCCCTCCCCTTCCCTTCCCTCTGTGCACTATCCCCCCACCCCCCCACCCCCCCAACATCAAAGGCAGTCTGTGGCATGGCCTTGGCTGTGCTGGCCGGCTGGTTGGAGCTGCTGCACTTAGGGCCATCTATGGTTTAATACTGTATGAACATCCCACAGTGAAGCTGGAAAGCCACCAACTTTGTTCTTTCATTTTAGTCTCGTCATCTTCCATCTGGCTCTCTCGCTCTCTGACACACACCAGCATGCCCCTGGCCCCTTTGCCTCTGTCTCTGTTTCTCAGAGATCACGGTGCTACAGATTGTGTAATAGCCACTTGTCGGCAGTGCTGGCCGTGCCGGCTGAGGGACAGGGACGCAGGAAAAACCTGCCATGGCGAATGTTGCCCTGAAGCTTTCTCTGATCTGCGCTAAAGAGGGCTTGTGAGTGAATGATCCTGTGACTCAACATACCCATCGAGTCGGCCATGCACCAGCTTTCAGAAGGATTAGTCACCTGTGTAATCCTATACCTGGATACAGGATGTGTGTGTTTGCTGCTGCAGCAACACAGCAAATTTCTGTGGAGCACAACTTTGAAGAAGTTGTACTTTGTGTGCTAAAAAGTCAAAGTTCTGTCACTATGTGGTTCACATTGTTCTGGTCCTTCCTGCTTGAAGGAAGGGAGGTCACTTCAGTGCACTGTGAGACACAGTGTTTATCTGAGGGAGGCGCCAGGGCACTTGGCCAGTCAGGCACCTGCTGGGAAGATGAGAATGCACCTGGGGTTGGATTCTGGTGTGTGTGTGTGTGTGTGTGTGTGTGTGTGTGTGTGTGTGTGTGTGTGTGTGTGTGTGTGTGTGTGTGTGTGGATTTGTGTGTGGTACTGTGCAAGACTGTGTGCACATCAGAGAATAGAGAAGCCTTTTGGAAGTCGTGGCTATTTGATTTTATTTTCTCAACGCAGAAAAGTATTTGCGCTTTGTACTCTCCGGTGTCCAGATCCAGGATCTTTTGGACCCGCTCTGCACAACATATGGGATACACATTGTCTGAAACTCAACCATCACATACATCTGGGCCCGTATTTATCAAACGTCTTAGAGTAGGAATTGCTCAGAAAATTAAACCAAAGCTTTCTTTCTAGGAGGGTGTGATGTTGCTGTTTTATGATTCTCTGTGCCAAAAAATATGATGATGTATTGTAGTTGTCTGGCAGCTGCAGTTTTACATATTACAAAGTAGTAAAATTCAAAATAGAAAAAGAATCAAAAATTGAAGCTTTATGGGCGTTGAATAACACGACTTATTGTTTGATAACACCTTTAATAGTGGTGCATCTAGCATATACAGTGGAACATTGCACACACAGCAGTACAGCTGTAAACTGTCTGTGGGCTGTGGTGCATCTCTTCATGGACAACATAGAATCCTCTATTCCACAGCTCAGTCTCCCTTTAAGCAACTGCCCTTTCAGTTTTGGTCGCGCAAACAACACTATGAACAAAACTCGCCGCTGCTATAGCCACTGCAGTCATTTGTAATTTTAAATAGATAAATATTTAAGCCATTATTTGAGAGAATGGTGATTAAAAAATGGTGATCTTGTAGGACTGATGTAATGATAATCACAGCAGCGCTTGTTTGTGTCAGTTGATGAAGAGACAAAAGGAAAGCGGGCAGATGGTCTAAATTTCTTTTTCAATGTGGAATCCATGGAAAAAAAGAATGCTCAAAAGTCCACATCAGCAGAAAAGGGCCTTTAACGCTCTGTCACCGCCTTTTTTTTTTTTTTTTTCCTCTTAGAGGGACCGTGAGGCTTGGGGACAGGAGAATCTTGCTGTCAACTCTTCTGACACTGCTAGGGATGATCGATGGTGAGGTGTAAGCTTAGCCACCAAAAAGACGGGTACTATAGGCTAGACAGCGGCTGGAGAAAGAGACATATTCAGGGGACACTGCTCTGCTAAAGCGAGATCTCTTTCTCTACAAACGTCAAAAATGTGTCAGCGTAATGGAGTTGCTCTACCCTTTCATTAATTAAATTTCCACACCTTCATAATTATGCAGCTACTTTAATGAAATCTCTCACGCTTGGAGCTGTGAAGAGAAAAGAGAGACAGCATCTATGCAGTGATAATGAGGGAGAAAATGTTAATCTATAGGCAAAATCTTAACAAGGTGTTAAAATACAAGATTTTCATTTTCACTTAGAAAGAACATGAAAGGTTCCCAGAGATTTTGCAAAGTAAATCCATTACGAAAGACATGTCTGGTCCCCCCCACCCAGTCTTACTCATTTAACCAGTGTCAAAAATGTAGTACTCAGAGAAAATAAGTCAAAATCACGTGAACCTAATTAATTTTAGCAGAGGGATTTATCCACCCCTCTATGTCGCTTGTCTTGTAACTCTTTTGTTAAACATAACCAGGACTCGGGAAAGAAGAAGTGTCTGCATTAGCAAGGTAATATTCAAAGGACTTGAATTTTTGCATTAACATAACTTTACAACATCTCTGTTAAATTAGGAACATCCATGTCCCATAGCAGATGGTGCAGTTGTGTTGTATTTGTTATCACGTGGCAAAAAAACATCTGATTTTTAATCATTGCTATGCCTTATACCATCCCTCCATACTTTTGTGATTTTTCAGCAGCAACCAGGGATAAAAAAAATTTAAAAAAAAGATATAGTCTATATATTTCCATATGCCCTGCATAATGATCTTCAAAAAAATCCCTGAGGTTTTCTTATTATCGCTGACTAGAATATACTTGAGCTCTGTCATTACTTACAGTTTAATATATAATACACTATCTGGGCTAGATGAGGGAACATAAGATTGAGAGCATGAAGACAGGGTGGGTTGTGGTGGTGGGGGGTATATAACCTTGCATATTTTCCTCCTCTACCCGTTTTCAGCTGAGCGCCGCATGCCTGCTTGCACCTCACTGTCACACACGTACCTAATCCTGGGAGGGGATTGTCAGGAGTCCTATGCATAATGAAGGTGGATATTTCTCCTCATATAAGTAGGATGGGTGATGTCAGTTATAGCAGTGTGTTGCAGTTAGCACACCTTGCATGGTAACACAAATAAAGCGCTGTTTGATATTAAACAAGAGCAGGGATGGAGGAATGTCGGAAGCCGTACATGCAGCAGTGTGAGGGGATTACAGGGTTAGGCTGAGTGCCCATTCAGCACATTGCCTTGAATTAAACTACAGTGCACAACAGTGCAGCATTGATGATGTCTTTGATCAATGGGTTTCACATAATTCCACAAGTATAAATCTTCCATTACATGGCAATCATCTCAGTCTTCCCATGTACATCCTCACCCCTAATGAAGGAGGAGTGAACGGGAGAAGAGGTGATGTGGTAGTAGTAAACTCTTAACACAAAGACATTTGGGTGTCAAGGCGTAATGAAAGAGGGGTCAAACAGTGGAGACAGGGTTCCTCCGAGAATGGTTCCACTCCAGCAGAGTGGTCAAGAGAAATCTCTGGAGGGGTAACACTGAGATATGAATCTGCTCAGAAAATGAGAGTTAGCCCATGACCCGAGCCGTGTGCAAGGTACACACTAGGTTTCTATTTCAGCCATAGAGACGGCCAATCTGAAACAGGGAACACTGCAAGTGGAGAAAAGCTCTGAGTTTGTCCACAAAGCATGGAGCTGCCACCTACAGCACTATGCTTAGGTCCATGGACAAGACCCCAAATAATATTGCGAGCACAAGCACTTTGACACTCGCATGGAATGACTTTCAAGTGGTAATATAAAATTTGCAAAGGGACTTTGAGAGATCAAAAAGTCAGTTTTGCATGTTTAGCACTTGCTATATAAAAATATCCAAGAGGGAAACCAGCTTCTGAGAAAACCCTTCATTTTCATGTTCAGCATAATCACTCGACAACATAAACTTGTACTTTTGCTTCATAGTTGTTATACTTTTGGATTTCTGGGAAATGCTATACATATCATAGCTTTAAGTTAATTAAGTCCTTGAATTCTGCTTAAACACCAGTTGTGGGTTTGTTGTGTGGTAGTTCAGTCAGTGTAAATATCTCAGAGGGACACAGTGTGTAATGACAGGTTCAGCACCATGGACAGCAGCTAAAAAAAAAAATCCCAGCCACAGCAATTCGACACAGCATTTCCCTCAGCTCAGTCTCCTCCCTGTTTCTTACCACCTTCAGCTTCAAACACAAGGAAGGACGTGTGCGTGTTGTGAAATGACACGTCCTTCCCAGTTGAGCGTCATCTGACGCGGCGTCACTTCCTGATGACGGCTGGATTAAATGTCAACAGTCTCGTAACTGCTGTGTAACACTGCGTTGCTTTGGAGGTTGTGTTTGCACAGATAATGGGATGTAGCTATTGGAGTTGTTTGGGGTGTCCTTTGACAGAAGATGACTGAGTAAATTATTACCCTATGCATATTTTCCTTTGAAAATGAAAGTACTTTCCCTATGACAGCAGAGACAGTTAAACTGTGATATTGGACACATAGAACTCAGCATCACTTTGTTCAATCTGCTTTGCTGAGTGAAATGATCTTTCATTCATTTTTTAAACATTTTTGTTGCCCATCAACATTAATGAACCTATACGATAATTTTAGATTATAGTCAAAAAGAATAAAAGCGCTTCTTTTACCTTCTAGCAGTTTGGAGCAACAGCAAATAATTCTCCTTGCACTAATTGGCATATATGTCAATTCATATATTTATTTAGTAAATCAGAGTATAGCATGGGTGTTTCATAATCTATGGAAATTGTTTAGCTGCCATTTTGAAGTTTTGGAGGTGTTTAATTCCAGTGTACTGTGTCAATCACTTGCTTCATTCTTACTGTATACAAATGACTAGGCAATAGGTAAAATAAAATGATTTCATTGCATAAATAAGGCAAACCTGTAAATCTCTGTTGAAAGTAAAAACTTTTAATCACTGGATTCTCTTGTTCTTCCTGAAAATGAGCCAAAAAACTTGTTCCTAGGGAAAAGATCAGTGGAAGCACAGAACTGTTTGTTTCTTTAATAATTCAGACCTACGTTTGGCAAATAGCCACCAATATTACCTGGTGATGACTGAAAAATGAAATATACTATTCTTACAGTCAAGCGGATGTTGACCTTTTTCCCGTCCACGCCAACAGATTGAGACATTTTTACTGTTGCTGAGATAGTTTCATTGCAAGATTAGATTAGCTGCACTCACAAATTTCCATTAAAGCACAGTGTGTGCGCTGAATGAAAGCTGTTCATACAGGAGGATCTTGTACTGTATATCCTCACTTAAGTTTCCTCTGGGAAGCCTTCTCACCCCACAGTCCTTGTTAGAGAACTGAAATATGCTTTGTTATGACAGACCCCATCTATTTCCAGGTCATGGAAAGATGGAGGCGCTATGAAATAAGAAGAATTAGATGCATCCTAACATTAAACAGTGTGTACTCGGTAAGAAGCTGTGCGCTGGGGCTCAGTACGGGGAGTTTCGGTTTCACTCATGTTGTACACACTGTATGAGTAAGACAACAGCATGAGGTAAAACTTGGGTTATAACAGGTCTGTTGTTGCGGTCCCTAAGGAGATCCAGATATATTAATCAACAATGATTTTAATTATTACTAATACTTACATTTTTATGACATGGCCTTTTATGAAGCAAATTGATATAATGACCCATTTTGTTGCTTGAACATCTACTCTAGTCTCAGTACAATGGATACAGAGTGATAGTGATAGATTGATGTTCTTTTTTCATGTGCGTTCACCAAGAGGGGACATTATTTTTTGAATGAGTCATCTTTGCTGATCAACTTAGAATATAAAAATAACCAATCACAACATTGCCTTCATTGTTATGTGAGGCAGCTTCAGGTTGTTCTGAATGACTGATTGCTTCACAAACATGCAAGTACAACTGGGTTTTATCAAAAGCTATTCACATAAAGCCTGGCTATTTAATACATACATCCAAGCCAAGCCTATTGTACAGAGGCAAACAGCGGTGTGAATAGGGGGTGGGGGTATTATGCTGAAAAGCCACAGGAAACAGTTGATAAAAAGGACCCATGAATGGGCCAAAGAGAACATGACAGAATTATAGGTAAGAAACTGAAGGAAAGAGAAAAATAGTGTCCAGTGAGAGGACGAAATAATGATGGACTGAGAGGAGGAGTGGAGAAGTGAATGTGAATTAGTATGCAGCACTTAAGGGGGCCCTTTGAGCCTTCTCTTGAAGACTCCCTTCCCTCCAGGTGCCCTGTGCTCCCACAAAGTAGGGAGCTGTTAATTGAGCCAGAAATTAAGAATCAGGGATAGTGACATGCCATGACATGACATGCACATTCTATGTACACATACAGCATACACCTATGTGCATGGTCCAGTTAACAATGCATGAGTTTGACCATTAATATTCCACAGTGGAATCAGTTTACCAGGTACCACGATTTATCAATATAGATGTTTTTGTTGAGAGTAATCCTCTCATTTTAAAGGAATACTTGTCCGTTTCGGGAACTATGCTTGTTTTCTGGCGGTGTGATGAGACATGATCAGTATGTCTCACGTCATATCATTTGCGTCAGCTTTTAAACCAAAATGGTGTTGCAGTGGAATGAATCACGATGAACATGTGCATGATATCATTCGTGTCACCTACTGTACATGCACTAGACATTTACAAAACAGTTTATAAAGACGGCTCCATAAATCTAATTTCTATTCCTGCCACTTTGTGCTATTTCGGCTGCTAACTGCTATTTACCACCCTGTGGCTGCAGCTGTGATGCAAGTTGAAAATGCACCAATATGTTATTTGGACAATTAAGCTGTCTTTGGAGTACAAAACCTGTCCCTACTCAAAATTCTGAGTAGAAATGACATGGAAGTAAAACATCCCAATGCATCAGTATTGGGATAATTCAGACAGACAGTTTCAGGATTTATTTAGAGTTTAGTTGAGTTGTGTGACAAATGCATCGGGGAAAAGTGGTGGTAACCAAGATAACAGCTATGCAACACACTCTTCTCTTTTGATCAATAGTCAGAAACTAATTCAGTGGAGTAGTAAAATGGTGAATGTGTGTGGTTTGGCCTTAATAACAAGAAAACACAGAAATGGCTGTGGGGAAATTAGGGAATTGCTGAACATAAACTCTTTATTTCTCTTTCCTCTCCACACTGACCAAAATGGAATAGCTTTCTGATTAAAGCGAGGAAGCTTATTTGAATGCAAGCATTACATCAAATTTAGTATTATTGGTCTGTGGAAACTCAAGAGAGTCTTTCTGATTTGGGTTTGTAGATCTTAAAATCTTGAGAACTGTAGGTATCACACGATCTCTCGAACAGAGCCATGGTGGCCGAGTACTCAGTGTGCACTATGTGCTGTGGCAGGACAGTCATACTCTGTCGCATTCCCAAAAACACCCCAGGTGCCTTTCTAACTGGCTGATCTTTTTGTGTGATTGTCACCTGTGTTGATAATGTTAAGTGGCTTTGTTTTTGCTTGACTGCAGAGCGAGCACCGCGGGCACACACCTCCTCCAGACACCATATGATTTGCTGCAGTTCTATAACAACATGGAACCGGAAGGAAATAACTGCAGTTTTTGTGTATGTGGGTGCGTTTTCGGGGATTCGACTGTGGCACAATGGGAGGTGAGGGAAGGTTATACTTCTGCTGGATAATTAGCAGTTGGGTTTGAGATTTAATTAGGGCCTTGGAAGCGTGAGCTCTTCAGGTGACAGTGCTAACAAAGTTTTTTGCTGATGAGTGAGAATGATTGACAAGCCAAGGGAAAAAGAGACGGGAGACAGGCAGGGGGGTCTCGTCCTAAAATCCTTTGTCACTCTGTTATTAACATACAGATCATGATCCCACTGCATGCAAAATATGATTTCCCTTGTTTTCTCACACTATGTACACTTGGTTCCCATGAACTTACCATGCAAAATCTCTGGAGTCCAGGACTGTGTTGGTCATTTGCGCACACATTGTTCCTCAAGGTAATAACCTCTCTGTTGCAATTATTTAATGCTAATCAATAAAAGGCATGATTTCCTCATTTGACATCCACATCTAACCTTCTACGAACACTCTCCTTTAGTGACCAGACAGCAACTTTTAATGTCTACATAGGGGTAGCATTTTTTAATTTATCTTTTGAATAATTTATGAGCACTAATTGTTACGTTGTTAGGGGCACAAATGATTAATTCAAGGAAATTACTGATTCATGCACACAAATCATCAAAAAATGTAGAGCTTCATGGCTGAAAAAAAAATCTGAATCAAAATCTTTGATTAAAATGCTATAACTACAAGGGAAATGGACAATAGAGATGCAATAAAAAAAAAAAAAAAAACGATATCAATGCTCAGGGCAAAAGAAGCTCATAAAGAGAGCAGTGACTTAAAATGTAGGCCACTGTGTTTTTTCTGAAGTAATGAGAGCTGTAATATAGCTGATGAAATCAGGACCCCATGGGCTGGAATTCAGAAAGAGAAGGTATAAAAGCCTTTGATTACAAAGCTGCTGGCGTTTCTCATAATGCAATAACCTAAAATGCCACTGAAATCAGGTAGATTTTATATTCACGGCATCATTCCTGCAAGAAGGGTCGCACAAACTCAAACGGTACCATTAGGATGCTGTTCAAAATTAAAAATCACTGTGGGGTTTCTGTTGTTTGAATGCCAAGTCTGTGTGTATCTATCCTATTTTCTTGCCATAAAAACCTTTTGAGAAAAGCCAGTCAGAGGCTGTAGTGGTGAGAGACAGCAGAGAGGATTGTCTTCTATCCCACACACAGCGGCCCAGCCGCAACACTGAATTAGACGTGGAATGAGATGTTTTGTTGGTGTTATTATGCTCACATTACGCGGATTGCTAGATCTTCCCCACTGTGCCCAGTGGGCTTAGTGCCTGAGAGAGTGGGGGGAAAGAGAGAACGAGACGAGAAAGAAAGGAGGAGGAGGCAAGAAAAGCTGCCAAAAAACAGCTGCCTGGCAAAATGACAGATTCTCTGGATTTATTTAGACAGGGGAAGGAGGGGAGGAAGTAGGATTGGGTATGGAGATGGAAGAAAATTGGAGTAATCAGGTCCTAATGTGCTCGGGCTTGCAAACATCTCTGGCCCTATTACATTGAAGGGAAAAAAAAAACAAAAAACAAAATGTCAAGCTCCTCACTAGTTCTCTCTAAAACATAAAGATGATTAAGCCTCTCCGGTGGTGGGAAAAAAAACAATGGCACTTGAAATAATCGGTGGCAGTTGAGCCATGGTCTTGGAATATTAATTGCAGTTTGAGCGGCCAGGATTTCAGTTTTGTAGGCAAACAGCTGTGAAGCTTTTTTTTTTTTTTCCCCCCTCATTTCCTTGCTCTGCTGTTTGTTGGCTTTGCCTGATTAATTCTGGTCTTTTTAGTATTGCATTTCTTCTGAAAAGACAGTTTTGTTTTAATGGCTATAATATGCATATATGCAAATAAGGATGTTTATATGATTCAACCAGTTCAATCAAAGCTCTGATTGGATACCCAACTAAGGCGTGGTTGGGCTATGGAACACAAGTGCAACTGTGTGTTGAGAACATGTTTGGGGGAGAGAGGGTGAGAGAGAGCACTGACTGGCTCAGAGGTGGTGTTGAACATAATGAACTTGATTCAATACAGCATCTCTCATGTCACTCAATATTTAATCAACGTAGGGTTCAAATAACGACTTTGTCATGCAGCACAGAACCACAACTGGAATTTCTGCTCAGCGGGGACAGTCACACTGAGTATTATATCTTCCAGCCAGTGACTTTGCAGGAAATGGTACCCTGTCTAGGTGAGACTGGTTATGAGTCTGATTACTCCTGAGCAATCACATCTAAGGCAATAGGCTGTGCATTCATGATCGGTTCTTCCATGGAAAAAGGCCAGACAATTATTTTTTTCCTGCTTATAAAGTCATGGTGGTTGTGAATAACAATCAACATCCAAGGTGAAAGAGGTGTTTTTTGAGAGAAAAGAGTGGTCACTTCCTCCTGAAAAAAAACTCAATTGTTGTATACATAGGAAAAAAAAAAAAAAACAAACAAAAAAAAACCTGTGCCCCACTTTCCTTATAGCTTCAGCGCTAGTTATGAAAAGCCTGTAGAAGCTAAGTGTGGCTATGCAGTTCAATGCTAACTTCTGACAAATAGGATGGGAGGCGGGGGGAGGCTGTGGCTGGCATTGAGTCCTTTAGTTAATTGGAAGCTGTGCAGGCGTGCTCGTAACTTACCTGAGATTCCCATCGACAGAGGGATCCTTCAGCAGGGGTGTGTGTGTGTGTGTGTGTGTGTGTGTGTGTGTGTGTGG